>CAUJNA010003855.1:0-2500 GCA_963377175.1 Effrenium voratum
ATTTCTTGGGCATGTTTGTGCTTGCCCGGTCCTCAACTGTTTGGGGTCGCTAATTGAGGCCATCCCTTTGGGATTCGGTTGGTTTAGGATTCCAAAGATAATTTCGATGCCATCCCTTGGGGATTCGGTTGGTTTAGGATTCCAAAGGGAATCCACTTGGGAGGGTTCCTGGGTCAAACATTTCTTGGGCATGTTTGTGCTTGCCCGTCAGTCCTCAACTGTTTGGGGTCTCTGCTAATTGAGGCCATCCCTTTGGGATTCGGTTTGTTTAGGATTCCAAAGATAATTTCGATGCCATCCCTTGGGGATTCGGTTGGTTTAGGATTCCAAAGGGAATCCACTTGGGAGGGTTCCTGGGTCAAACATTTCTTGGGCATGTTTGTGCTTGCCCGTCAGTCCTCAACTGTTTGGGGTCTCTGCTAATTGAGGCCATCCCTTTGGGATTCGGTTGGTTTAGGATTCCAAAGGGAATCCACTTGGGAGGGTCCCTCAGGGAAAAAACGACGACAACGAACCCACCCTCTTCAGCCGCGAAGATTAGGGCTCACACCCTGGGAATTGTGGGAAAATCTGAGTGTGTCCCCAGTGGCCCTTGCAAGTGGATCAGAAACAATTGAAAAGTTTGCATGTTGCTCATCCATACCAAAAAGGGTTGGACTCCAAAAATGCTCGGATTGTCTGCTCCTCTTCTCCGGTGTATTGCTCCTTTTGGTCAGTGAGCACATCACAATTTCGCCGATTTCAACCATCGAGTCTCCTTTCACTCCCCTAGGTGGGCCAAACCAAATCCCAAGCCCATGCAAACAAAGTGTTATCTTTTGTTAAACAAAAAACACAGCCTGGGAACTTCCAGGAATCCCCGCCCCCCCGATTTCAAATGCCAGGAATCCCCCCAGCCAAACCAATCTGGGAATTCTCAGGAATCCCCGCCCCCCCACCCCTCCCCCCCACCCCGGCCCCCCCCCCACTCCAGCCAAACAAACCCTCCTCCCAGGCACGTGTAAAGCCCAGCGGTCTGGATGGCCATCTCGCCGGACCACTTCACCGCAAAGTAGTCGTCGTCCATGGTGGGCCACCAGCGGCTGCTGGTGGAGCCGTAGCTGATCTGGTCGTCCACGAAAGAGAAGGTGGGCATGCCTCACATCCGACTCGAGTCATCACCCGAAATTAAAATGGTCAAACCAGAACCATGTAAAGAATTACGAAGGCGGCCGCAGCTCTTACTACCGGGTTTTGATTGTGGCTCACTCTCTGTGCGTACACAGGTAATGTGTTTGGGGTCCCGTGTCCTACGGGGAAGTGCGGGAATTCAGCAAATCCCGGCCAGTGCGTACTCCACCGATTGCGGTCCCGAAGGCTCCCGGTCTCGCTGATGAAGGAGGCGTCCCTTGTGCCGAAGAGGTCGTGCACCTCACGGAGACATTCCCAAGTATCACGCGACCGGAGCACCCTCGCCTTCAACTAAGCAGACTTGTGATGCTCAAAACCACCGGGCAAACTTGAAACAGCGGGCGGGGGCAAGTCCCCAAACACGTTGTCTTTTTCTTTGTTACATTTGTCATTTTCGGAAACCCATCCCAAACAAAAGAACAAGGGTGGAAGCCACTGGGCAACTGTCTAACGATTGATTCCCCATTCTCTTCACTTAGAAACCGCGCATCTTCCCAGGCGATGGACGTGCTTTTTGAAGAACAGGATCCCGGCAAGGTACGGCTTGAGCCTTCATTTCACCCCACTTTTTGTTTTCGAATAAACGAGGGTTTGTCAAAAAATAGGGAAGACCTTAAAATCTCAAAAACTAGGCCCTCCAGTAGAGAGGTTAGAATAAGGGTACCCTTTTTCTGTTGTCTAACTTAGCAGGGGAATCCTCCCCCAAAAAGAAACGGTAAAAGGGCACCTAGCTGGGGGACCTAGGTTCTGTATTACCATGTGCTTACCGGACTCCTTGTACCTCGTTAGCTCCCTCTATAAAAGCAAATTTGGATGCCCCTAGCTCCTCGGCTCCCTTCCAACCACCAGCTAGTTTACCACCACCTAGAAAATGGGTAGGGGAACCCTTTTTCAACCAAAAATTGGGTGAGAGAGGGCACTGCTGGGGGACCTAGAAAATGGCGGTTCTCCTTGTGCCTGCCTTTTAAAGCCTCTCGCCTTTCGGGCGCCGTCGCCTCCGCCAGCAGCCCTGGCACCATGGGGCCCTCTGCCAGCGGCTCAGTGCGGCAGCTGGCGCCGTTCAGGAAGGTCACCTCGAAGCGAATTCAACACGAGGAGAGGCCACTTGGCACACGCAGGGTCTGTCTTTCTTTTAGGGTGCCCGTTTTGCGGATTCATTGAAGGTTTCGTGTGGTTTGGTGGGTTGCGTGGCTGGTGGGTTGGTGGGTTGGTTGGTTGGTGGGTGGTTGGTTGGTTGGTTGGGTTGGTTGGTTGGTTGGTTGGTGGGTGGGTGGGTGGGTTGGTGGGTTGGTTGGTGGGTTGGTTGGTGGGTTGGTTGGCTGGTTCGTTG
>CAUJNA010003855.1:7500-197500 GCA_963377175.1 Effrenium voratum
TGGTTTATGTTGATTTAGGTTTGGTTTAGGTTTAGAGGTCTACGGTTTAGGGTTTGGTTTAGGGTGTATTTAGGGTTGGTTTAGGGTTAGTTAGGGTTGGTTTATGGTTGGTTGCGGGTTGGCTTGTCTTGGGAATGGGGGTGCCGGGGTGTTGGGGTGCGAGTTCAGCGGGTCGGGGTGGGGGTGAGACCGTAGGCAGGATCCGGGGGCTCGGGGTCTTGGGCCGGGGGGGGGGTTCCTGGGGGACGGGGGGGTAGCAACACGGAACACGGGACCATATATAATGTATGTACACATTATGCGAGGATAACCTTCAGACACCTGTAGAAGGCGACCTTGCACCAATACCTATCAGTCTGCAACACCAAAAGGGACATGGCCCTAAAACCCTAAGACCGATACTCTGGCTCTGTATTTCGCACCCTTAGCACATTTGCATCTGGAAATAAAAAGCCCCACTACAATTGAGTTCTTGATGTGTTCAATCTCGGCCTTCCAGCCCCAAACATCCCAAAGAAACCCTAAGGAACTGCACCTCACGCTGGTCTGGGTAGCTCGGCGGATGCCTGCACCTGTCTGGGAGTCTCTCATACCAACGCGGACTTTTTCGCTGCTTCCTGTCACCCGCTTTCAGCGTGGTTTGCGAAGGATTTCGAAAGAAGCAAGTGCCATTTTGGGTGGGACACGGTTCTGATACGTCTCTCAGTTGCCCAGTGACTTTTCGGAAAACCAATGGTGCGGATATTGAGTTCGTTGAGATTCAAAGTTTCTAGTCAGCTGCCCTCTTGGTGGTTTGGTGTTAAGCGGGTGTCAAAAGCTGGTACAAAAATGGTGAACCCCAAAACCATGTCAAGAATTGACATTGTCGGCCGCACCTCTTTATGGTTGGGACTGTCCCTTAACAAGCTTGCTAACCTGCACTTACCCGGGTTTTGATTGTTTTTGGCTGTGGGTCAAAACCCCCCTGGTGAACATCAAAATTGGCAATTGGATGTTCATCCGCAAAATTGAGGCATAGGGTGATTGCCCCATGGCCATTTGGCTCTCGGCCTGCTTCCCACTGCAGTCCGAAGATGTGGAGATGTGGATGTCCTGGCCAACACCTTCCTCTACGAAGCACACGTAGCCCACGTAGCCTGCAGAACGAATGGGTGAGGCGCTGGCCTGGGTTCAAGGGGAAATCAAGTGAACACCCCCAAATTTGAAATTCAAATTAAGTGCAACGGGAAACTACTTGTTCTTATACGCAATTCAACAGGAATCTGTTGTTCCAAATGACTATGGTTGAATGGGTCTTTGAAGACCAAAAGACGTGCTTGCTCAGCGCTATGCGCTTCTTGTTCAGGGTACCCCTTTTCTGGGAGTGACGCGGAATCCAGGATTGATAAACCCATGGTTGACTCGTGGGGAAGTGCCCCCTTTTAGAAGGGGATGCTTCACCATTTCGTGGAAACAGTGTGGAATCCCTAAGGGGGGTAGGTACAAGGGGGGTGGGTAGTTAAGAGCCCTAGCGAGCCTTAGGGAATCCCCTCCCAGCCCCCCCTTGCGGACTTCATCAAAACATCATTCTTATTGCATGCCAGTTTCTTCTATCTGAGGTTGATTGGTTACCGCTACCGGTTTGATGCATCACCTTTGGGCCTTTTGGGTGATGTTTAAGGGGCAAGTATCTGGGCAAATCACTATGACTCCCAGGAGGCTGGGTGTTTGAAAATTGGGGCCCCCTCTTTGGATCGAAACCAGCCACCTGGAGGACAGGGCGACCATTTTTGAAAAACACCGATCTTCATCACGTCATGGCCGAGCAAGTTTTTTAAACGGGTTCCTCCACTTCTGCAAAACCTGGGTTTCCTTTTGGTGGAAATGGAACATTTTGGGTGACCAATTCTACATGAGTTCCAACAAATGGGTTCCTTTTGGAGGCTACAAAAAGATGGTTCAAGCTGGAACCCGTTTACTAGAAGCCGTTGAAGGTTTGTTTGAACCTTGTCCTGCGTGGCTTGACGAGACAAAACACTTTGGGTTTGCCGCTAAACATGGTTCAAACTCCAGCGCCGAAAGTCCAGGAACTCAGAAGGTGAATCGTGCCCGAAGGGAAGGGAAGGGAAACAATAGGAAGGAAGGGAAACAATCCGCTGCCCAACCAACATGTAGTACAACCACCTACTAAAACCCAGTCCTTGTGGGCATGGGCAAAAAGGCCGTCATATGGTGCTGGTTGATCTTGATGGGACACCCCTCCAAGCAAAAAAAAACAGACACACCGAGTGGCCCTCCAGCCCGCTCCAACGCGAGCCCAGAACGCCCACCGCCACGTCCGAGCGGAACAGGTTGTCCACCAAAATCTGGTTGGACTGGATCTTCACCTGGAGTCAGCGGACAAGTACCCTCCCACCAACTAACATCCACCACAGGGTCCCTTTGAAAGGACAGTGGTCCAAACCAGGACCCCCCGAAAGGTCAGGTTCCGTGCTAGTTGTTGGCAGGGCAAATTTGTTTAGTACGCAAGATGCTCAATCATTTCACCCGTGTCAGCCTCCCCACTTGTTTGGTGAGCCATGTTTGGCAGGGCAGTCGGTGGGCCATTTCAATACCGACTGATTGGATCAACCTTCCGGGAAGTCTATCAGATCACTCCAATCGGAAGGGGAAAGCAAAGGAAACCTGGCGAAGCATCACGGGTCTTGGGGCCTACCAAACTGAACATGGTAGTTCAAATGATAGCCTTTCTGAAGATGCTAACATATCAACAATAAGGCACGTACTAACAATGCCAACAGTACTGAGAATAACCATCCCCGGAACCAACCTATTGCATCATAGTGTTCTTCGTACTAGCACCTCATGTATATACATATATATGGAGTTTGCGCAGCATACAGTGCTGTTGTTTTGTGTTTTTGCGGGAGGAGCTACCATACACACATTGCAAAAGACACAATCCAGAGATGTGCTTATTTTTGCGAAGCAAGACCCGGTTTGTCTAATTGGGTGCTCTGCACCCTGAAGCACATTGAACAAATAGGAACAGGCCCATTAAAAACACAAACAAACAAACAAACAACCAAACAACCAACCAAACAACCAACCAAACAACCAACCAAACAAACAAACAAACCACGCAACCAACCAAGCAAGCAAGCAAGCAAGCAAGCAAGCAAGCAAACAAACAAACAAACAAACAAACAAACAAACAACAAAGCAACCAACCAACCAAACAAACAAACAACCAAACAACTAACCAACCAACCAAACAACCAACCAACCAACCAAACAAGCAAACAAGCAAACAAACAAGCAACCAACCAACCAACCAACCAACCAACCAACCAACCAACCAACCAACCGACCCACCAAACAACCAACCAACGAACCAACCAACCAACCAACCAACCAACCAACCAACCAACCAACCAACCAACCAACCAACCACCCAACCACCCAACCAACCAACCAACCAACCAACCAACCAACCAACCAACCAACCAACCAACCAACCAAACAAACACACAACCAAACAACCAACCAACCAAGCAACCAACCAAGCAACCAACCAAACAACCAAACAACCAAACAAGTAAACAACCAACCAAACAATCAACCAACCAACCAACCAAACAAACAAACAACCAACCAACCAAACAAGCAAACAAACAAACAACCAACCAACCAAACAAACATGAAATCTCTCCTCTCCGAACCCATCCCCTCCGCCGGCTCAAAGAGCGCCCGAGCGCCTGCTTCTTCACGTCCTCAAAGGTGAAGACGTGGACGTGCCATCGGGAGCCCACCGCGCAGGCGGTGCGGGGCCGGAAGTCCGAGATGGCCTCCTGGGATCGATTCCGCCGCCTGATCCCGCCGATCCGGCCGCTATTTGGCTGTGGCCCAAGTAAGTGTACCAAAAATGGCATGGTAAATGGAACCAAATACTAAAACCTGCGTAACCCCAGCTGTTGATTTTTTTTTAGCCACAGCCATTTGGGTGTGGCTCAAAGTTTGCAATTTGCCAGGGCAAACCGCTGGTTTCAGTGTTTGGTTCCATTTACCCAGGTGCCATTTTGATACCGCCCGGCCGTGGGGGGAACAAAAAACAAAAGAAGCGACGCCTGGTGATAACCATGAAAACAAATGTTGATATATCCACCATGATGTTCCTACTTAAAGCTTTTTGTTTCATCCTTCAACTTGGCAACCAGTCTTGCCTGGAAGCTCCAGTCAAGCTCCATGTTGGTATTGGTGTCCGATTGAAACCAACCAAAAAGGGGGTACCAACTCCAAAACTGCTTGGTTGACGTTGGAAGGGGAGCAACAATTTCAATTTTAGCAGTTAAGTGAAGTTTCAACCACTAAACCACAGTAAGCAAAAATGTAAAATGTTTCCCAACAGCAACCATGATATGGGGGTGTCCCTTCGGCCCCCAGTTTTGACCATGGGTAAGTTTTCCAGTTGAGTGGCTGATATATCATCCTTTCAGTGGATTTCCCCAACGGTCGGCCCATGTGAAGAACCTTCTGATCAACCCCCATATGAAGTTATCTGGGTGTCTTTTCTTAGCTAGCGGGACTTTTTGCGAGATTGGGTTTTCTACAAAGCAGTCTTTTCAACGATGCTCGCATGGCAAGTTGGTTCTGCATCAACTTGGTTCCCATTCAGTGAACCTCACAATTTGACACCATTGAACTAGGCTGTCCGTTTTCACAGGCCCTGCACAAAGTTAAACCTGTTGTGTTAAAAACCTGTGGGCGGCTAGGAACCACATACATATATATATATATATATATGTGTATATGTACATCATGTTTGCTTTCGGTGACACCCAAAATGGTGGTCTTTGATTGAGTTTCCTTTACACCCACCCCACGCAAAATACGACTTAATTATTTACAGATATATACATGTATGTTATGTTGGTATATATATATATATATTATGTATATATATATACATATCCTAACATATATTTGTATAATAGTATGTGTATGTATCTTATATATATATATCTATATGGTGGTTGTTCTAAATTCCTTTGTCTCGAAACAGCCATTCTTCGCGAATAAAAAAGTTACTTTCGCGAATCTTTCGCGGATTCATCGCCGTGCACTTTTCATTGTTCAAGTCGGGAAGTCGTAGCTTTTAAGTACCGGTTTAGTACGCGAAATAAAGTCGCAACTTTTCATCACAAGGGTAGTACATGACATGCACTTCCGCGACTCCAGCTGGAAATTCGCAACTTTTCAGCACCAGTACACGAAATGCACTTCCGCAGTTCCAGCACGAAAGCCGCGCAGCCCCAGCTTGAAGTTGCAAATTTTCATTACCAAGCGAGTACTCTGACTAGCGCGGCGCTCAGAAAGTACCTCCCCTTGCAATCGAAGCCTGCGCTTTCGCGCGGGCTTTCGTGGATCTTTCGCGGAACTTTCGCGAAACATCACTCACGTTTCTAAAGCCACCGACTAACACCCGCACACCTGGAGCACTACCCAGCGAAGCAGGGTATCAAACTGTAGCGCCACCAGGCTTTATCAGGGGACAAACAACAAAATGTTTTAATCAGCTTAGAAGGAAGATTCAGCAGAAAAGATGAGTGTTTTCACATAGTACTGATTTGCAAGATGCAGCTACGCAAAACTTTCGCGAACAAAACAGTTACTTTCGCAACTCCATCGCGAATCTTTCGCGGAGCTACCTCAACCAACACCGATGGTCACCGAATACTAAACTCCTTACAAGGACCTTTAGAACGACTCCCATATAGCTATTTAGTACGCCCCCTTCTGACCAAGACGGTGAGTCCAACTGAGGATGCTTCCAAGACCGCTGCGCTCATTTTGGATTATTCTAGCAGTATCTCAACATCTTAGACAATAACATTTCACCTGTAGAGAAAGCTCGCAAAAACCCAAAAACTAGAGCCCTGAAGGCCAGTTTCATTTGGCTGTGGCTCAACAAACCGGTACCAAAATCGGTTGCCCCGGTAAGTGGAAACCTGGACCAAAACCCGCGGTTTGGCCCTGCTGTTTAATTTTGAGCTACACCCATTTCTAGCCAGATCCCCAATAGGGGGGATCAAACCTCTGTTTGAGGGCGCATGTGTTTTGCGGAAACACAGGCCGAGCCAGTAACCGAACCCCGGTCTTCGCGCAAGCGCGTCCTCAGCGGCCTCGTACCAGGGGTTCACCCGCGCGCGATAGAACCTCACCCAGATACGGCGACGATATCAATTTCGTGAAACGCCATGGGTCTGGTTCCTCCAAAGCAAGACGGAACCCTTGCTTGAGTGCAGTCGGGTGAAAGTACCGTCCCTACTGAAACCTCTGAAAAATCCGAAGGGTTGATTGATGGATCCAAAGACATTATCTTTTAGCCGGGTTCTACTTCAATGGAGCAGGCACAAGAACTGCATGGATAAAGTCACCCCATAAGTGGTAGCCTCAAATTAAAACAGTCAGAATCATGACACCAGAAGAAACACACCAATCAAACAACACAGCACAGTTATCCCCTCGCTTTTCACTTTCAGGCTATGCAGTGAAAGCCAAGGGGAGTCGTGTGGAGCTTGCTCATCTTCACAAGCACAGGCAAATGAAGGAATGTATGTCTGGTAGACATCTACCGAGCCACTGTCAAGTCAGACAGCACATCACAACATCAACGGCGGTCTCCTTCAGACAGCATGACAAATCCTAACACGTGTCAAGTGTCTGAAGAACCCACGAGGCTCATTTCATCAAGCTTCCAATAGCTCCGAAACTTGAAATGGAGTGCTCCCAACATAGGGGGACCCCCCAAAATGGGTGGGTTCGCTTTGGTGTCCCTTCCAAAAGATAGCTTTGCACCAAAACAAATGAACCCAAATACCGGATCCCTAGCTTTCCACCAAAACAAATGAACCCAAATACCGGATCCCTAAGTAAAGACCTTCATGTGACAAAACAAATGCTGTGGATGGACGAATTCAATTTCACACCACGATATGAAACCAGGGTTGCAAACCATGGCTTCTTGGTATTTTTCCAGGGCGAATCCCCTATGAGAAACCAGGGTTTCTGGTCGGTGGTGCGACATGGATTTCGCAACCATCCACAGCATTTATTTTTGTGACATGAAGGTCTTCACCTAGTAGGCATCCGGCATCTGGCCATCCACGGTAAGATATTCTCATGAGAAGCCAAGGTGCGGCCTCAAATACTCTGGGGGCACTTGCATCTGTTGCTGGATCCAGGCACCATAGCTCCTCGAGATCTCAGCCCTACGCCAGCCTCCCCATTTCCACTCCTCAGGGTTTGCTTTGGGTATCTCAAGATAGACTGAAGCCCAGCCCATTTCCTCGAAAGGAGACATTCAGCCTACCAGGTATCCAAAAAGTGGAACCCAGGGTGTACCTCCAGCGTTTTACCCCACAAAGTTGAGTCGTGCTTGGCGGGAACTTGGTCGCCGTCAAGCTCTGCCCTGCCTTCCAAGTCCGGAACCCTTCGTATGCCAACACATGGCCATGGGTCAAAAGCCAAATCGTACCCCCAGTGAACATCCCAATCCAACCACTAAATAGATTCTTAAATGGGTGGTGCACCAGAACCCCCAAAATGGGATACCATGAGTTTTGACCCACAGCCACATCGTTGTCCATGCTGATTAGGAGACTAAGGTTGGGGCTTATCTGAGGGGAAAGAACAACATGCTTTTGACTCTTGACCAACATGGATCCTATTGGCATATTCCCTATGAAGCTTTCATGGCCTGACATCCTTCGCCGCTCGTCAGGCAAACATCTGATTTAAGGCTGCTTCTCGCCAACCAGGCCTGGTAACAGGGTTGTGAGAAAAAGAAGGAAAAAAACAAGGGCCCCCAAGACCAGCACCCCAACTGTACAAGGAAACGCCCGTCGGGCGTGATCCGCACATCGGGATCCGTCCTGACTGTGATTACGCCACATGTCCAGGGTCCGAATCCCTATTTTGACACGTACCCATTTGAGTGCGCGAACGTCCCTTTCAGGCCAACGACCTCGAAGACATGACACACACACGCACATCATGTTTAATTATTGACACTGGCACTGAAAGGCTGGTTGCAACAACACTTTGTCATCAAACATGTGTGTTGCTTTTCACTGGACGGCATGCTCATGTGCAATCTGCCCAGCCAAAAACCAGGCAAATGATGCCAGATGTGCCTATGCCGGAAAATGGGTGGTGTCCTGTTGGTTTCCTGTTGGTTTCCTTTCAAACACAGCCGCCAAAATGGTACCACCAAAACAGGCAGAAGAAAAAACCGACCCTTACTTCCCGGTGAAAAATCTCGCCTTCCAGACTCAACCCCCCTTGCGCCAAGTCCGTTTAAAGGAAACTCACCAAAAAGGGCAATGTCAGGAGACGATTAGTAAACCCCCCCGACTAACCTTGTCGACCTTGAGGGGGGGGGGAGGGGGGGTTTACTAATCAGTTGTCACCATTACCCAAAGAAAAGCTTTTCAAAGACAGGGCATCGACATAGATGGGTCTGCCTGGTAATGTTCAAATGGATGCAGGAAAACTCAAACCAATGTAAACCAGTGGAAACCTTATAGTTGCTTTGGATCCCACATCATGGGGACGGCTCAGGACACAAAAAGGCAATATTGTGAGTTGAAGAGTCCAGCGGAATGGAATTCAACTGAAAGACCAATGGCAAACTCAGTGGAACCGTAACCATCGGAACTCTGACATCGGTTCGTTCGGAATAACATAACCCCAAAACCCCAATGGCAAATTTCCGTGGAACCGGCCCCAAAACCGAAAAACCGAGGCGGAGTAAGACGCGGAACCATCGGATCCAAGGCTCATGTGCTCCAGCTCTCGCAGTGTGGCCCGGGTGGGCCCGAAGGAGGCCCGCAGCAGGAAGCGCGCGTCCCGGGCCCGGGAGCGGTTGGACGTGCCGAGGCCCTCCTCCATCGAGCCGATCGCGGCTCGGACGTGAACCCCGGCGTCGCAGGAACATCGCCCGTTCGATAATTACCACCCTGGATTCCCATGGTGCTACTTTCGTATCGGCCAAACAAAAACGAAGAGCATTCCGCAACCTCGCCCGTGGCACAAATAAAGTCGCCATGTTTTCTGACTCTGTCACCATGTTCGGGCTACCCCAACATATGAAGCCTTAGTTTACACCAATATATATATATATGTATATAGGTAATATATATATATATAAATCGTCACATATGTGTATATAATCATATATTGGTTTGGAGACGCCTATGTTTGGTTTGGAGATCCCAGCAAACAGCCGAGCCGTGCCCGACGGTTTTCTACCCGTGGAGATCACAGCGAGCCTTCAGGAGATCGGCCACCTCCTCTTCCATACCCAGCTGCGCGACGCGGGCCATCTCCTGATTAGAGCTGGGCCCAGTTAGAATGTAGATTTTCTTACCCCTTAAAACTCCAAGCCCTGGGGAAGTTAATCTTTTACAGACATATAGCCCATGTTACCCAAAAAGTTGAAAAGTTGTGTTTTAGGTATATTGTATTGGTTGCTTCACTTTGAGTCACTGGTAACATGTAAAATGTATCCTAAGTCTACCCCCAGTCCTACAGAACGGGAAAAAAACGACGTTTGCCGATACGCCCACTGAAAAGAATCAAACATATACCCTTCCTCCAACTAACATGGCAACATGGCAACATGGCAACTGAGTCGCAATCAAAACCCGGAACAAAAAATGGTCGTAATCCCAGAACCATGTAAAGAACTAAGCAGGCGGCCGCAACTATTTCTGGTTGGGATCATCCCTTACGAACCTTCACTTACCCGGGTTTTGATCGTCGCTCCTTTGCCGATACGTCCACTGAAAATAATAAAACATATATCCAGAAGTGAGAGATTCCCTGAACAAAAAAACAACTGGCGGAAGTAAGACATAATTCTGCCAAGCAAATGGAAGCAAACAAGCAAGGAACAAACATGGGGGGCACGAACCAATGCGGGCCATTTGCCCCACCCAGGTGGGAGTCCCACTTTTTGGTGGTCCAAACATTGACTTTTGGATCTAACGTGGTTTTCAAAGCTGATATAGGCCTTCATTACTTTAAATACCCTGCTCTGGCTGGAGAAGGGAAGCGAGGTCCAAAAATCTGCACTCGAAGGTTTCAGGTTGAGGAATCTAGAAGGAAAACTGATTGTACAAATCCGGATCATTGCCCCGATGGGAAGTCCCCCTGTTAGCCCTCCCCAAGCAACCAATCTGGTTGCGACCTTTACGATCCGGCTGCCGATGTTTGGTGCATTGGCCAAGCAAAGCTCCCCCAGCTTATGGTGTACCAAAATGGTCACCCAAGTGACTTAGGGAGATCAGTCCCAAATTTGAACCTTTGTGCTCAAACCTGTTATGTACTGAAGCTAATGCGAATCTGAACCCAATCAGCTTCCTTCCAATTTGTGTGGCTTCAGCTTCCCCCAGTGTTTGGGTCTGGTCAGACACAAGACCAAGGAGGGCGGACGTTGTGAAGGCCCTGTTCCACTTTTGTGGTGTCAATTGAGAGATCCTCGTATTTTCCGTGATACCAAAATGTGTATGCAAGCTAACCAAACGGCACCACACACAGGCACGCGATAACTCTTTTATCCGAGCAGTGTGTTGGTGCCAGGGACTCATCTTCCCCTGTCAGATGACAAAGGCTGGGTGGGCCCCATGGGCCACCCAACTCACAATCTCAAAAACTGAAGAACGGGTGTGCAGACTGATAGCGCCCGCCCCTGAGCCGGGGCCCGTGGCACCCAGGCCACAGGGGGGTCTGCCACCAGGGGAAGTGAGTCGCCCACCGGCTCCGGTCACGGGAGCATGGGTGGGCCCACGCTAAGATCAAATGCATCTCCATTCAGGAGACGCGGGAGAAAAACGAACTCCTCGCAGAGTTCCTGCTTGGGGACCCTTTGCAAAGGGTCGAACCCAGAGAAATCTGGGTGCGTCAGCTCATCAGCCCATTGATTGAATTCACGGGGCACGTGGTTGGCCGCCAGCGAGCAGCCATGGGTGTGGAGCAGGAAGACCAGCTCCATCAGGATCGCCGCCGTGTAGGGCTTCTTGGATCCAAGGTTGAGCATCGCCATGACGTTGCCCTGGTTGTCACTGCCCACCGGGAGTCGGACCCGGGAGGACAGAGGGCCTTGGTGCGTGAGGATCATGGAGCACCAACCTCCCACAAATGCCAGTCCGTCGTCCGAGGCGCTTGCATCGCTGCAACCCCACCAAGAGGACTTCGGCAAGTAAGGGGAGTACTGGACGAAAGGCGTGTTGAAGAGGAACCGCAGCATGAACGCCAGCATCCTGACCACCTTGGGGGGTTTCCCCACCGTGGTGGTGGCCATCTTCCAGGCCCAAAGTGGCTGGAGCATCGACTTCGCCAGCGGACATGCAGCCGTCGCCCATTGGATGCGACCCAGGGCCTTCTCGATGTCCTTTGAGTGCATCGCCTGCCCTTCCACCATGGTCTGCAAAACCTCCATAACCAGGATGTGTTTGTTGGCTGCCATGAGGACCTGCGGGATGTTCGGGTGGACCACGAAACCCAGCCACGTGTTAACCTCCGCCAAATGCGTCTTCTTCCAGCTAAGCGGGGTGCCCAAGGCCAGGAGTGTTGCCAACAGCGCCACCGCCAAGTTTACTGCCCCCTCGCTTCGAAGCAGCCACAGGAAGTCATCGACAAAGACAAAGTTCCAATCCACTTGAGGGAAAAGGGCGTAGAGGACCCTGAGCAGAAGGGCTGCCAGGCGTCCCCAGTAGGATTGGGCACTGGCCATGCCATATGTGCCTACCTTGTTCACCCACCATTCTTCCCCCAGTGAGGCCACTTGGAACCGCCAGTCCTTCCTGAGGACCTTCACTCTCCGGTGGGCCTTGGTGACGTCCGCCTTGAGCAGCACCCACCTGGTGCCCGGCTCCGGCCATAGCCAGCCCCCAGGTGGAGGTTCGACGACCCCCCTCTCGGGGCCAGGGGCACCCTGAGAGGGGGGTCCCTCCGCAGCTGCCGCATGTAGCCAATGAAGAGCTTGGACCCCATCCAGCACCGTCGGAGCCGTCGTCCTTTCCACCGTCTGGTTCCTGATGGTGTCATTGGCCCCACCCACCGAGCCATCATAGATCGTGCGGATCTTGTCCCCCTCGTCGATGCCCGCCAGGGGGCCGGGGCAAAGGTCCTCGATTTCGCAGCCACAGCGCGATGCTGCCTCCACCTTACTGAAGGGGCCCTCCACCATGCCCATTGGGACCTCCTCCAGAAATGTGCCCCTGATGAGCTCGCTGAAGTGATCCGCCGAGGGGTAGTTACCCGGAACTCCGGCTCCTTCTTGAGTGGCCAGATGCCCGGCGAGGTCAGGGGTGGGTCCGTGACTTTTAGTGGGACCCCTTGCTCCAGATCCCGGGAAGACTGGTGGTCGGGGTCCTGAATGTTCAGCGCCACGCTGTGCAAGATGTCCAGGAAGAAGGGTTGGCCGTCAGCTGGTCGGCCTGTTTTCGGCGCCAGAATCTCCCTGATGTCCTCCAGCAGGTCCTCCGGGAAGGGATGTGACCCATCCCCCAACGAGAGCAACTCCTGGAGCTTGTCCCCCCACGGCGAAGTGAGGACACAGATCTTGGCCCCCAGCGCTGCTGCTTTGGACAGTGGCCGGGTCCAAGGGGCCAACCGTCCCAATGAGGGCTTTCCCCCTCCGTCCCTTAAGGGACGTTGTTTGAAGGCCATCTGAAGGTACATGACCTTGTCGGAGAGATTGGGGTCGTGCGTGATCGGCAGGATGGTGGGCCGATCCGAGATCTCCATGCCATGGTGTGCCCATGGATCCGGGGAAAGAGTTCCTTCCCCAAGTTTCTCCGCCTCTCCAGTCCTCTGTGTCGATGTCCGGACCTCCGGGTTGTCCGAGGCCGAAACCGGGAGTGAGCCCAAGGTTAGTCCTGCCAACGCTTGTTGGCCCGCCTTCAGCCTCCGGGACTGGCGCTTGTTGTCCCCCGGCGTGCTGGGAGAAGGTTCCCTCGGCCGCCTCGGGGGGGTCGTTGGGTTCGCCTGGGGCGCCGAGCCCCCCGGCCTCAGTGCCTCCAGGACGGGTCCCGCTCGGCACAGGATGGCCGCGGCGAGACCCTGCATCATCTGCTCTGGGTGCCGGCTGAGGTCACTGGAGTTGAGCTTTTCCCCCCTGGGGTGAGCCCCGTGGTTGCAACGCAGATCATGCCAGTGGTGAAGTGGAAGGTCCGTTGACAACGTCGTGGACTTCACAACCACCTGGCCCAGGCGGCACTCGTCAAACTTGATGAGGGAGTGGTGGAGTGCACTCGCCCATTGAATATAGGCCCGCGTGACCCAGATCGATGAGCACCTCGCTGCACTCGGGCTCTTGCTGCACTCCATCGGGTCCATCGGGTGCTCCAAGAAGGAAGAACCCATCTGCGGAACCGTTAGCTGACCTAGCCCCTTGCAGGCCAGCGAGGTCAGGTACATCTGCCGGAGCATGAGCACGCTGTCATTGCCCGTGTCCTCCATAACCCGGGGCTCCAAGCCCTCCAAGCCCCACAGGGTCTGCTCTGCTCTGCCCCTCACCGGCGGTGGGCCCCCCGGCTTGGGGAACCATCTGAGGATGCTCCACGTCCTGCAGTTGGGGCCGCCCCCCACCAAGGCGACCTTGCCCGCCATGGCCATGGAGCACATCGTAGAGTAAGGCTCCTCGCCCAGCATGTCCTGTCCAAGGTCTCCACCCTTTCGCCTGATGTCCACCGCCCAAATGTACTCCGAGAAGGCCGGGTTGTTGGCATGGAGGTAGGCATCCAGGGCCCCCGCATCATCCTTCCCCGCATACAGCAGGATGAGGGACGGCTTTGACGACTCCGGAACCGGCCGTGGCGTCCACCTCAGTCTGAGCCTCAGTCTTTCCGGGATGTTCTGCATCCATGGGAAGGTGGGGCTTGCCCTAGGGATTCCGTGTGTCCTTTGTCTGACCCTCCCGTCATCTGTCCCTGGGCTTGCTGCTTGCCCTGGCGGTTCTTCCCGCCCTTGGGACGCCCCTTGCCGGGCGGATCCTCACCTCTGGGTCTCTCTGAGGGGTCTTCCCACTGCCTCGGTGGGTGCGGGGGAAAGGGATGCTTCCGCCCTTCTGGAGTGCCCTGGCTGGGACCGCTCCTCTTCCTCGGTGGAGGGGCTTCCGGGGCCGGTGGCACCCTGGAGAAGTCCCCTCCCATCTGAGGCCGTCCTGGCCTCCCCCGCTCTGTCTGCCTTTCGCTGTGGCTCTGGTGGGGTCGGCTCCCCCCCTCTGTGTGCACTCTCGCACTGGTGGCCTGTGGTCCCAACTGAGACCGGGAAGCCACGGGGCCTATGGCACCCTGAGTGGCCTCCTGTCACTTGGGAAGGTGAGGGCAGGCCTGTGGCACATGCTTCGATGGGGGGGCATCGCAAACCCATCCATCCTTCCTGACCGGGCAGTTGTGGGATCGGCCGCATGATCCCGAACACTTGTTGTGGAGGTGATGATCCCTGCAGTACGCCACCCCTTTGGGATTCTTGAAAGCCCAGTGGTCCGGCCATGGAACCGAGGGGGAGTTGGGGGACTTCCCCTTGCCGCCCTTGCCCTTTGGCTTGGACCGGGTCGGCCCCGAGGGCCAGGAGCCTTTTCCCCCCTTCTTGGGCTTCTCCCACTGAGTCTGCACACCTTGGGTGCCCTTGCTCTTCCCCTTCTCCGGCGCCCTGTTGAGGTGCTCATAGACCTCCCGTTGCCAGAAGAGGAAGTCGCCTGATATTCTTGAGGGCATCGGAGAGAGTGGTGCCCTGGTGCACCATCTCGTGGATCTTGCGCCATGCATTGCGCTCTGCAAACAGCAAGGTGGTGTCGCTCGGGGGAGGCTTCCTGCCGGCAATGTCTTCCCCATAGAACCAGGCATACCAATCATCCAGCTCCTCCTTGGTGACCTTCAGGTTGCCAAACTGTGGCAGTGCTGCCGTGCACATCAGGAGCGTCGTCCTGAAGGTTAGGTGCAACCGTTCTAGCTGGCGCCGGGATGTGGGGTGGCTCCTCACCTCTTCTTCATCCTCCCTGTCCCAGCCGTCCACCGTGATCTTCTTGTGGGTGGATGAGGGGCGTTCCCCTTCTTCCGGGAGCGCGCTCACGATGTGTTTTGCCGGGATGTAGCCCAGCTCACCCTTGGCAATCATGCGCCACTGCTTCTTGAGGTAGCCATCACTCCCTTGGAACTCCAACCTCGGCTTCGGGGTCCCATGCGTGGCCACGTAAGCATCCTCCAGCTGGCGCCTGTCACACAGGACCTCCAGGGGCGCCTTTGTCGGGCCCGCCTGGCCCGCCGGGTGATCGCCTTGGTTGCCCCCCCGGACCAAGCTGGCTGCCACCCGGACTGCCTGAAGGAGGCGCATCGCCGTGAAGGCCGAGGTCTGGGCGTTGAACCCGTTCTCCCCATCCCGGAATCCCAGGTCCCGGGGACCATTCTCCCTAGCCGCCGTCGGGGTGTCCCAGCGATCCGCCAGGTCCTCCACCGTGACGTATCCCGATGCGCCCAGAGCCGCCTGGGTGGCCCAGGGGATCTCCTTCCCCACAAGGATGGCTGCCAGTGGCTTGTGCAGCTTTGCCACGTCCTCCTTGAACTCCTCCGGGGGTTTGGCCGCCATGACCTCCGACCTTGGTGTGGGTGGGTGGGTTTTTCACACAAGTTGGGTTCAGAGAACCCAGGGCAAAGCTTGAGCCAAAATGGCATGAGCCATTGTGGTCAAGCATTGCCAACACAGTTCATGTTTCCACATGCGTTTCAACATTAACAAAGTGTATGCAAGCTAACCAAACGGCACCACACACAGGCACGTGATAACTCTTTTATCCGAGCAGTGTGTTGGTGCCAGGGACTCATCTTCCCCTGTCAGATGACAAAGGCTGGGTGGGCCCCATGGGCCACCCAACTCACAATCTCAAAAACTGAAGAACGGGTGTGCAGACTGATAGCGCCATTTCCGAAGGACAGTCTGGCACACCCGCCATTTCCGAAGGATGCCAGTCTGTGCTGAGGGCCCTGGCCATGGCCTGCTCCGGGCCTCCCATCCCCTTGGTCGCCAGGGCCGGGGGCACCTAGGCTACCAACGGTAGGGCCACCACCTTGGTGTCATCCGTTTCCGAGCCCGAGTCCGCCGAGGAGTCCGAGTCCTCCTGCAGCGTGGGGACCTCCGCAGGTTCGAGTGCCCAGTCCGCCGGGAAGCCATGCCTCTTGAAGCACCAATCGCACTTGCCATAGGCCTCCTGCTCCGTCATGTAGTCCAGCACCGAGAGCTCCTGGACCTTAGAAGCCGCCGGTCGCCAACCACACCCCACAGCCGTGCCTTCGACATTCAGCAGGTGGATTCTGGACTGGCCGGCACTGCCTGTGCGTTTGACCGCCGCCACCACCCGAAGGGGGAGGTCCGGGGTGGCGGGAAACAGGTCCTTGGCCTTCACTGGTGTGTCCTCGGGTCCGTGTTCCACCACTGACCATGAGCGGGTCGATGGCGCGCTCCCAGAGGGTACCGAAGGGGAGGCTTCCCCTTCCCTTTCGGTCTGGTCCTCGCGGCCCTCCGGTCCTGCGTCCGTGATGTCCACCGCTGGCGGCGGGAGCGGGTCCGCCCAGTCCGGGTGATTCAAGTCCTCCCTGCGTTCCCTGCCTGGCCCGAGGTTCAGGTTGGGGACCTTCTGCGCTACCTGGCCCCAGATCTCCACAACCACGTTGCGCTTCTCCCGCACGTAGACATCTGCCGTGCTTTCCGTGAGCCAGTTGCCCAGGTACATGCGGCGCTCCCGGGGGATCCCCATCTGGAAAGCGCAGTCCGGGATGAACACCCGGAACGAGTGCCACGACAGCGGCTTCACCAACCCCGGGGTGACCCCCCGACAGAGAATAGCATCCTTGAGCCATCTCAGGGCCCTTTCCGGTGTGGAAGGCCGTGGTATCAGCCCTGCAAAGTCCTTGCTCACCGTCGGGAGCAAGTAATCCATGTCCTGGAATGCCTCCTCGGATACCAACGAGGCCACCCAGGTAGTCCACCAGGGGATTCCCGTGAAGCTGTACTTCGGAGCAATCAAGGGGACCGGGTTGCGGTTGATTCGTGCTGCAGAGACCGTCTTTGTCTGCCAGGCCTTCAGCTCCACAGTGTTGCTGGTGTGGATAAGGTCCTTGGGGTGAACGTGCTGGAGGTCATTGAAACGAGCGCTGCAACCAACCTGGACCCGGGCGAACCCCAGGATGAACGCGTCCAGCACCTCGTGTCTGCTCTTTCCCGGGGCCTCCTGCGTGCCGGGGCCGGTGGCACCCAGGCAATCGTAGCCGGCCCCCTCCTCCAGCGCCCAAATGACCTCTTTGCTGGGGACCACCGCCTTACGCTGTGGCCTGGTGACCGTGTCCGTGAGCGCCTCTTGAGCTCTTCTTGGACTTGAGGCGATGGAGTTCATCTATCTTGAGCAATCCGAAGGTCTTGGAGAACCACTTGAGGGTGTTCCACACCTGCCGCAACTTGCACGGGGTGACCTCCTCCTCGGCGAGCTGGTTGAGGAGAGAGCGGACATGTCGTTCCTGCCATGGAATTACGGTGAAGCCTCTCTTGCGGAGACTCTCGTAGACCAGGCAATGTTGCCTAAGCGTCCGGAACCTGCTGTCCCCCAAGAGGTCCAATGCTTCCTTGCGGAAGTCCTCCCCCAGGATGTCCTGCATGTATGCGATGTGCTCCGCAAAGGGGGCGAAGTGGGCAAGGAGCCGTTCCGCCCATTTCCCGCGCATATGGAGTTCTAGCGCTCGCTGGGTCGTGGGCTCCATTTCCCTGATCTTCCCGGGCCTCCAGTGCCTCCACTTCAGAAGCTCCGGCTGTTGGAGTGGGGGTGGGTCATCTCGCGAAAACCACCTCAGTTGGTCCTGGCGGTCCCATTCATTCTCCAGCGGGAAAAGTTCTCGCTCAGCTTGCCGTCCGCAGCCGCCATGAGGAGGAACCATAGGCTGTCCCAAAGGTCGGCCAGGTCCGCCGCGGACAAAGGCTGGGGAAGCCTGCCCGCCGCCGACGCCACCAGGCCGTTGAAGTAGTCCGTTGGTACCACTTGGTCAGCCTGGCCCGGAATGCCCGAAAGTTCCAGGAGCTGAGCGAAGCGGATGGCCGGCTCCCCGCCCAGCTGCCTCCCTTCCTCTGCCGTGCCGTGGCGCAGGCACATCAGGACTCATCCGCCAACGTGTCCCACAGGACCCTTGGAATGCGGTCCCAAAGGCGGGCGCAAAAGAAACCTTGTAGAAACCCTAGCCATGATGAAAACAGGGGTTCGAGCCTCCAATCGAACGGCCGGGACCCAACCACGGCACACTGCATGCATGTTCCCACCCCGCTGGATGCCGAGTGCAAATGGGGCAGGCAGGCAGCCTGCAGCCCAACAGGACCCAAGAGTCCACCCCCCGGAAATCCCTAAAACCCACGGAGGGGGGGGAAGACCAACCCCAAAACCCCCAAGGGGGACCTCAGGGAACCCAGGGTCAGCCGCAGCCACTTTCTCCAAACTGTGTCCGGTATGGCCCGTCCTTGGGGCAGCCAAAGCGTGCAGCCTCCCGATCGAGGCAAACCGGCAGTCGTGGCGTGTTGAACAGGGGGTAAACCAAGGTGAAAGATGAAACCAAAAGGAGAACCCTACTCTTCCCCCCACCCGAGACGGGGCCCGAGGCACCCAAATCCCGGTGGGAAGAGATCACACGACTCCCCATCCAAAAGGGTTGTGAGACCCTACCTAGCGGCTCTCACCCTTCAAGATCGCCTCCTTTGCCACCGAGTGGATGGCCGCCAGCCCCGACTTCTCCGGGTTGCTCAAGATGACCGACCACAAGGCAGTGGAGACATCCCCCAGGCCATTCGAGGAGCTGAATCGCATACGCGGGGTGCTCGCATCTCCAAGGACTAGCCGCTCGTCCCTGGGTGGCTCCGTCGGCTCCACCCGCTTGTAGAACTCCATCCTGTCCCGGATCCACTGGTTATATAGCTGCTCCGGGGGCTCGTCCATCACCAGCTGCAGGCATGTGGCCTTGTCCTTGTGCCACCCCGTGATCTGGAGCAGCCTGGTCCCCCCGCGGCTCGCCCTCCAGAAGCCCTTGCAGAACCTGCACATGTAGCCCCCGGTGGTCTTGAACTTCTCCTTGCCCACCACTTCCCATGCGCTGATGCTGGGCAGGACCAGGCCGCACTCCACGGAGGCCCAAAACACGTGCTTCGTCTCCTTCGGGAAGTGCTTGTTGATGTACTTCCGGCCCGCGACCGCCGTGACCGTGGACGCGGTGATCGGAGGGTACTGCCTGGTACCCTGGTCCGGCGTGCGGAGCGTGGTGTCCGCTCCCCCCAGAATCTTGGCCTTGGGGTCCGATTCCTTAGCCGCTCCGCCCCCGGGGCCAGAGGCACCCAAAGGGGGGGGAGCAACCCATCTGCCTGATCATGTCCTGGGAGTAGCCCAGCCGGTCGTACAGGGCCCCCGCCGCCTCCTGCGGGACCTGCTCCACCCAGTCATGGACCACGTTGCAACGCCAGTTGACCTTGACCTCCACCATGGAGGACTTACTCAGGCCCGACACCAGTTTGGTGTACACCGAGTCGAAAGCCCTCAACGATGACAGCGGAAGGGTGATTCGCTCGTCACAGACCGCCCTGAAGCGCAGCGCCTCCTTGCTGTCGTGGACGGGGGCAACCGGGATCTCCATCACCGGCAATGGGCAGTTAACAATGAAATTCTTGGCCGCCAGAAACGTCCCCATCTCCTTGAAGATGTAGCTCCATTCCGCCTTGTTGCTCGGCTTGGGGATCCCCAGGCTCTCCAGGAAGGGGACCGCCTCCTTCCTCATCTGGAGGATGTTGCCCATCCACTTATCCGAGGCCGAGCCCTCCGCATTGCGGCCCCGTCGCTGTGTCTTCACGACCAGCGGGAATGTGGTCCAGGCCGAGTAGATGTACTTGAAGATGAATCTGTGGGCGTACACCCCCGTCAAGCTCGGCAGGTCCCACGTTCTCGTCTGCCTCGTCCAAAACACTCCATCGCCCTTCGCCCAGAAGATCCCCACCACCTGCTCCGGCGCCGGGCGCTCGCCCCGGTTCACCTGCGCTCGGATCTCCAAGGCCGAGTAGATGATTGGGTCGATGTGGTCCCGCTCACACGTGAGCGGGTGCGTCCTGCGCTCCAGGGCCAGGAGCTCCTCCGGCGTGAGCTTGAATTGCTGGTCCGCGCCCTTGGGGATCTCACCGCTTGAGTGCTTCTTCCAGATCCCCCCAAACATCCGCAGCTCCCCCTGGTGCCTCTTCATCGCCCAGAGGAGCAGGGACAACTTGCCCTCCTCCGAGTCCAGGTCCTGCGGTGGCATTGACTGGTCCCCCCAGGGCCAGTGGCACCCTTGGGGGGGGCCGGCATCTCCTCCAGCACAGCGCCTCCTGGTTCCAAGGGTTCTGCGCCTCTCTGAGCCTCCGGATGTAGGGGACATACTTCTCCTTGATGTCTCCCACGTTGGGGATCGGGGTCATCCAGCTCCAGGGGGCAGAACAGCCCCCTCTCCAGAGCCTTCCTGAGATCATCCGGCCATGCCGACACTTCCAAGGGCTTGAGGGTGTGGTTGAGCATCCATGCCTGGTTGGTGTCCTGGTGCGCTTGTTCGCCTCCTGCGCCTCCTGGATGGAGCCCATCGCCTCAGCCAGTGCCTGGCTGGCGTCAACGCCCTTCCCCTCCAGGTGCTGGTCTCTCAGCTTGGCCTTGAATCGCTCCAGGTTGTTGACCTTCCTGAGGGCCCGGGCTCCCTCATTGGCCACCTCCTCTGACGGCAGGGCCTGCATGCCCTCCTGGAGAGGCGCCAGGATAGCCATCTCATTGTCCAGCATCTCATCCGTGACCAGCTCCTTCTGGCCGAGGACTCCTCCGCATTCGGCTCCCGGTGCTCCCTCAAGGCCTTATGCAGCTCCTCCTTCTTCCGGATGGTCCACCTGGGGGTGGTAGAGCTGGAAGCTCTGGGCCTCTGCCTCCTGCAGGGACCGCTGCACTTTGACCTTGACCTCCTGGCGCTCCCGGACCTTCAACGCCTCGTCGTCCGCCTCCATGGACAGGATCTCCTGCCGGATGTCCACCCGCCTGTTAAGCGGGACCACGTCTGCCATGGTGATCTCCTCTGCCGTGTCCGTTTTCGGAGGAGCTCTTCCCAGGACCGTGCCGTCCACCAGGTTGCGGTCTGCCTGTGCCCGGGTACCACCGGGGCCAGTGGCACCCAGGCTTCCCCCATCCCGCTGCTGGATCCAGGTCGGCTTGCCCTCCACAATGAGCAGGTTGTAAGTGACGCCGTCCGCCTCGTAGGTAGCCGAGGGTGCCTGGAAGGGGACAAACTCCTTGCCCGGGCAGACCCAGCATTGATTGGCTGCCTCCGGCCACCCCGTGCCGCATGCCTTGCACATGAATTTGTAGTCTGAGTGGCCGGCATCGAGTCTGTGCATCCGCTGGGTGCCAATCACGCCTTGGAACTGTGAGGCCCAGACCTCCTCCTGCCGGATCTGGATCTTCATCGGAACATAGGCCTCCAGGATGCGAATCACCAAGTCCTCCGTGAGGTTCTTCCCGACAAACTTGTGGAACAGGGAGACCGCCTCCTCCACCGTGACGTCCCTCAGCAACGTGGCCGCCGATGCCGGAAGGACCGGGAAGAGGTCGGGGAGGTCCACTAACTTGAAGTAGCCAGGACGGCCCTCCACCGGCACAAGGGAGACCGGTTTGTTCACCGGAGCCGAGGTCTTCTGGGAAGCCGCCACGAAACCCTTCAGCCTCTTCGTTGGTGGAGTAGCCTTCTCCGTGGCGTCCGCATCGTCCATGTCCTGGTCCTCCTCATCGGCGGGGCCAGGGGCACCCAAGCCGGAAGTCGGTGTGGAGAAAGCCACACGGAGACGCTCCAGTGCACTGGAGAGGTCGTTCATCACGTCGGTGGCCGAAGCCGACGGGGGGGCCTCGGGCTCGTCCAACACCAGGCCGGCCGCCACTGCCGCCTCGCGTGTGCGGATGTCCTGGGCCGCCTGGCTGGCCATTTCCACCTCCTCCGCAGTGAGCGTCTGGTCCTCAATCAGCTCGAAGGAAGTTGCCGAGGTTGCCGAGGAGGCCATTGCTGGTTCGGGGTTACTTCGGAAGGGTTTTCACCTCAAATTTTTCACACAAGTTGGGTTCAGAGAACCCAGGGCAAAGCTTGAGCCAAAATGGCATGAGCCATTGTGGTCAAGCATTGCCAACACAGTTCATGTTTCCACATGCGTTTCAACATTAACAAAATACCAAAATGGATCACACTTTTGACTACAGATTCCCGCGGAATCACAGCCCAACGCCCACATTTTCCACAGCCACGATTTCCAACGTGGAATTGTCGCATTTTCCAAGGAAACCCACAGTGCAGATGTCTCTCAAAGCCGTGGTCCGCGAATTCGGCTGGTTTCCATGTTTGGCTTTCTTTTGATTTTCAAGCAGAAGGGGGGGCCCAGCATTTGGCGCACTTTCGCTCAAGTCCCCCGGAAAGAATCACACATAGTTCCAGTAGCGATAAGTTCTACTTAGAACCAAGGAACCAAACAATTAAAAAGTTATTTCAAGCAAAATGGGTACCAGTTTCCGTTCCACCAGATTCCACTTCAGCAAAGGGAGGGCCCAGCAGTTTGAGCACATTTCCATTCGCTTAAGTCTCCCCTAAACAAAAATGCAGTATAGCGATATAAACTCCATTTAGAACAAGGGAAGCTAAAACATATTCATTTCAGCAAATGGAAGGCACCCGTGTTTCACCTGTCCTTCTGCAGGAACAGGGAGCCCTGGTTGCGACAGCTGCCCTCGTGGCACTGCGCCAGGCTCCCCGCCAGGCCTATGGGCGTCGACGTGTCCCACCACGTCTTCACCAAAGAACCGTGTCCTTTTCGTCTCCGAAAAAGGATGCCCTACAATATGGAGTCCCGGAAAAAAAATGAGGAAGAAAGCAAACGGCATGTTTCTTGCACCTTGCACCACTCTAAGAAGCCAGGTCCAGAACATTCTGCAAGAATCCTGCCATGTTGTTTGGATTGTGTGCGAGCCATATTTTTTGCGCTCGCCTGAGTCTGGTCTCGCAAAGCCTCTGAATGTTTCACTGGCACCAGAGCACGGAAGAAACAACTCAAACACCGGCATTGGTTTGGACACCAGTAAAAACACACATTTTGCCCTTGGGACCTTCGTGGCTTCTTGTTTTACCCCGTGAGCTCGAAGCCCAGTTAGCATGTTTCGTTGGTTTCGACCTTCAGGAGGCCTTCAAAAAGTTTCAGATGTCCCAGCCAGCCCCTTGCCGAGGCAGAACTGCTGCGGCTCTCCTTATCTGGGGCACTGTACTAACTACCTCAGCTTCTGTCCCGAACAAGAGCTTTGATTCTGTTATATGTCGAGTGAGAGATAACATGCAAACTCATGTCAACAGATATCCCAGTTGTCCAGGGGAATGGCTTTTGCCGAGGCCTTTGGTTGCCTTTCGGCTGCGGGCAAGAGGCATAGGAGTGCACAAAAGCGCTCCATAATTTTCTCAGCAAGTAGAACGTGAGCGACGAATTGCTCTGCGTGATTCACTGCTTGATCCCAAAGAGCTCCGACGCGCAACAAGCTTGCCGCCACGCTTCGGGCCGCATGGGCTTTACGACTTTCAATGGCACCCTGCGTGGCAACGGTCAAGGAAACTACAACGACATGGTTTGTTCAACTGACAAGTCAAGACAAGTTGCAGGTAGATGTTCCGCGTTTGCCCAACGGTCCATTGTTGAGCTCCATCGTCATGTTTCCACGGTTGCCAGTGACCTAAAACTGACGGGTGAGTCCAAGGTTCATCTGTGGCCGGTCTAAGAACCCTGTGCTCGGTCGCTGGGGCCCGCAGGCTTCCCGATGCGAAGGTCCATGCGCGAGTTCTCGACCTTCGTCAAGCGCTGGTTCAGCTGATCCTCGGACCAGCAACTGAGAGAATCATGTGTCTGCGTATGTTGTTGTGCGTGTGTCAGGGACAATGAATTCCTGAAGGGCGAACTATTTAGCGCCCACAATAAAGGTAAATGCCAATACATTAAGTACCTTGGAATTGTTCATTGAGTTGTTGGGCTTTTCTGATGATTGGAAGCCATTTCAAGGACTGTTACGAACCCGCGAGGGTGCACCCGGAAATGGTTCCAAACGTTCTAACCCAATGAAAGCTAGCTGGCCTGGAATCAGCACTCGGCTTGTATGGCCTTCCCATCAAATTGGGGCTCCGTCCGCGGAACACCCATCTTAAAGCTGCGAGACAGTGTTTTGGCGGGTACTTGTGTTGCATGTCAGCGTGAACACGACAACAGCTGTGGAACCGCGAGATGGTCGTTTCTGGGGCTAGCTCGTTCTGCCAGGGTGCGTCTTAAGACCCCCAAGCTCGATCTCGGTTTTCCCATTGGTTTCAACTCAAAGCGGGTTCCTCCAACAAAGGACACTGAGCCCAGTCCCATAGGCACCCAGTGAAAAAAGATCAAGTGGGCTAGTGTCTGGTCATACGCTCCCAAATGGCTTGGTGCACATGGCAAGCTCCACCCCAACTCCACACTCAAGTCCAGCCCAATTCCACCCTCTCCAACACACCTGGGCTTCATTTACCTTGAAGCTCAAAGCCCGCCCCCCCCCCCCGAAGGGCCCCGAAGTAGCATCCGAAATTCCAAGTCTTTCGTCTTGGCGGAGAGCTCCTGACATCGAACTTGATGATGCAAGTTAAGACTCGCTGACTATGTGCCAAAACGATTTCATGCGTATTTAGGTGGTGGGGTTGGAACAGCCATTTCACAGTGTAAGATTGGAGATCGGGAGTCTATAAAATGAGGAGCGGCTCCCTACAAAGTGGCCAAGCCCAGTGAATTTCAGCCATGGACAAAGGGAACCTATTTGGCTGTGGGTCAAAACCAATGGGATCCCATTTTGGGTAACCACCCATTTTAGAACCTATTTTGGTGGGGATTGGGACGTTCACTGGGGGTACGATTTGGATTTTGACACATTGGACTTGGTCATCTGGGATCGTCATTTTGCTTAGGGGGTGTTTTTTTTTGGTTTCCCTCGAAAGCCCATCAACATCACGCCCCCATGTCTTGTTAATTGATTTCGATTCGGGAAAGCCTCTGGGTTTCAGGGGCTGAAACCCACTGGGCACCTGCCTCCGGATCTTTGGGGAAAGCACCAGGCGCCAGCAAGCGACCCGCAAGCGATGACTACTTGCCGCCCCATTTGCTTCACAAATGCGACATATTCTCTTCAAAGCCAAGAAGGCAAAAACCACATATTCTTCAGCAAAAGCTGGGTGTGGGTCAAACATAGGAATCCCCAAACCGCAACCCTGGCAAATGGAAATATGGACTAAAAACCTGCGGTCCAATTTCTGGTTAATTTTGACCCACACCCAGTTGCCGGAACATCATGGAGACCCAAAAAGGTCTCCCAGGCCACCGTGGCAGCTTGTGCCCGGCCATGAAGAGGCGCCCTTTGGGCACTTCCGGCCTGAACGGCAAGCCTCAAAAAAAACCGGAAAGATCGGAGTGTCTCCAGCCCGGACAACACGGTTCGGGAACATGGGCCAGATTCCCAGTATGACAAGGTCAAAGTATCACCTGACGCAGGCTTTAAACAACTACTGGGCGGATGGATTCCCTTGGTATCACCCTGAGGCATCATTGCTCGGGTGTTCAGGGTACACAAGTGGGAGCAACTATCTGTACAGCTTGGCGCGGAAATTATACCTTAAATGGGCTAAACAATGAATTGCACAAACATATTTATTCTTCTCATGATCATAACGGAATGTTGCTTTGACATACCCCACAACTATTCCTTGCTCCCTACTAGATCCTGACGCTTCAACCTCTGCGCTTCACGACAATGTACCTGCTGAGTCGAGGTTCAATGATTCAAGATCCGTCGTGAGCTAGCAACTCCCGGTTCTGTTTTATTGTACCCTACTTCAAATGTGATTGCTTTGTTGATTGACCTGTACCCTCCTTCCAATCGTGGAAGCTAGGAGAGACTTGGAAGATTATCAAAGCTTGTCGGGGAAGTTCCGATGTTGCCCTTCCGATGGAACGAGCATTTCTGCTCAATCCTCTGGTTCATACTAAGAACGCCCTGATGTGAGCCATGGTGAACATCATCTGGGGTCTCCAATGGGGACCGTCAAAATTAGGTGGTTTTCTGTTTGTGCTACTTGAAACCCCAACCAAAACAAGTACCATCAGAAAAAGGCTCACCCATCTGTCTCCCGCGTGGGAACATGAGCGAGGCCAGTTTTTGAGAACCCCGAAACCTCGTCGCCAAATGGATAGACACATCAGGAAAGTTTGGCCTCCCACCTCAATTGCCCAAAGGATCAGAAAAGAAGGGTTCGCCTTTTGGGGCCATGACTAAAACGGACCAAAAGGGGAACCAAAAGGTTAAAAGCTCGGCTCTGGGCAAGTGAGCCATGTCCAGCATCTTGAAATGGCCTGCCAAACATCACGCCTCCGACGCCCCCGACGCCCCTGACGCCGAGTCCTCCTGTGTCGCCTTGAACTCCGTCTGAAAGTCCTTCTTCCAATCCGAGTTCATCTGCGCGGCGGAAATTTGGCAGGAACACTTGGGAGCCCAAAGGGTCTGGGGGTTGGGGGATAACCAAGTTAGATCCTGCAAAAAGAGAAACAGATTGGCCCCGAAAACCCTCTCTAAGATCGACGGTGCAGTAGGCCTCTGGAAAACTACAAGAGGCCTTCAACCAATTTTCTTGCTGGTCATTGCTTTTCGGTAGGCTCCCTCGGCTTTCCTTATGCCCCACACCTCAATGGTTTGTGAGCCTGGTGGAATTTAGCTGGAACCAATTCGTTTGGCCCCAACACCGGATTTAGGGTCGCTTGACCATTGGTAGTTGCTTGGGGGGGAAAAACAATTCAGAGCCCAGCGCATGGGAAAAACATACATTTGGCACCCTTTTTGCTGGGTTGATTTCGCGGAACAAGGGCGAAACCCGCTCGTTGCAACTGGCATGGTTGGACCCCCTAAATCAGCTGCTACTGGGGTAATTTTGTGACTGGACCCAGCTGTCCTTGAAGAGGCCCGGGCAAATGGAGCCTCAATGCGCGTTGTTGTTGCGCAGATAACCCATTTTGCTTGGTGGGACACCTACACCAAAGCGACACGCAAATTAAAACGACGACCAAAACGACTGACCCAGAGCTTCGGGGGTCGCCTTCTGCAGCATGTTGGTCAAGTCAGCCCGCAGCTCCTCGTCCTTGTCCCCAACCTCAGCAGCTTGAGAGTGGCTACGTCAAAGTCTGGCTGGGGGAGCAAACGATCAGCTTCTGGGTTGGATTAGTCGTTTGGTGGTTGAGGAGGGCTTTTCCCTTCACCCTCTACAAAGGAGGGTTTTTCCCTTCACCCTCTACAAAGACCAGGGGTTCAATCCCCAAACCACCAATGAAGGGATACTTGAAATGATCAGGAGTGATCAATGATTATTGCCATCAAAACCCTTGGAGGCTTCAGGTTTCCATGCAGGTTCTTGTGGTTTGCAGGTTCTTGTGTTCATTTTGGGGTGCGCGTAGGACCCTGTAGCGAGCAACAGGTCAAACACATTTGTCGGGTCCAACGCTTGTTTCGGAGAAAAAAACATGGTTGCGTGTGTCAGCTCATGTCGCCCATGCAAAAAACAAACAAACATACAACAAACGGTACCACCAACTTCGAAGGGCAAACCAAAATCGACATCACCCGTCTTCGAGGGGCGAGAGCAAAAGAGCCACCGCCCGTTCTGAAAGAAACGCAGCAAGTAGCACGATTGTAAGACCCATTTTAAGACACATCCAGCTCCGCACGTGAGCTCATCAAGCATCTACGACTAGTCCGATCCAAACTCTCAAGGGAAGTGCCCCCACCTCAGTAATAATGACGAGGTGGTATTTAACAAGTCTGCCCAAACCCTTCTTAAAGAAATAAACGGGCGGCCGCGCCAAGATGGTTGTGGCTCAAAAATGGAACCCCCAAGAATACGCAGCACCTTGATACATGGAAAGACAAAAACAAAAACAATCACTTGCGTAACCTCCGCTGTTTAATATTGAGTTCGGACTATCCCTTGCCTTGTACCTCAGAAATCTGTTTGCTCCGGATTCAAGGTCCTCTTGCGGGTTCCCCTGAAATACCAACCTTGGGGCCCTTTCAGGTGAGCATCATCCAGGGGATTCACGTTCACCAACCACCTTTTAAGGTGATTCTCTATCGAAATTCATGGCAAGCTCCACCAAATGGCCATGGGTCAAAAGCCAAATCGAACCCCCGGTGAACATCGCAATCCCCACTAATAGGTTCCAACAATGGGTGGTGCACCGAACACCCCCAAAATGGGATACCAAAAAACGGTTTTGACGTCACCACAGCCAAATTGGATCGGCTTCCGGCCGGAACGTCGGGCGGCCATGGCTGCAACGAACTTCTGGTCCTCCTTGTTGCTCGCCAAGCCGCCGCCGCCTCCGCCTCCAACAGTCATACCAGCTGGTTTGGGGGTGTCCTTTTTCAGGCGAACCCCCCCCCCAATTTTTTGCGGCTGTGCTGTTTAGAGTCCCATTGAAACCGCAAAACAAAGAGACACCAACTCTTGCAAGACAGGTGGATGGCTATTGCATCCATCATGTATCCGAAAAATCCTGGTGAAACCACCATGGGCAAATTAAGAGCTTGCCCCACCATGTGTGGATGCATTCTAGACAAAACAAATTGCCAAACAACAAGTAGTATGGAAGCATGATCTTTCTGGAATGCGGAACCCAAAGGAAAACCGCTGACTGCTCCAAAAGGCGATGTTTCGACTGGTCACACGACCATTCCCAGGAGCTAAACCATTTTGAAAACACAAATGAACGAAGACTGAGAATCAAAGTCGTTTTATGTGATCGGACCCTTCAAACATGCACGGAAGGCCTCGGCACCTTTCTCTTCGCTCGATTTTCCGAGTTCTTTAGGAACTGATCGTTTGGCGTGAACTTTGTTTCGTGTGTCCGGCCAACCCAAAGAACGGGTGGTGCAGAACGTTAAGAATGGATTCAGTCCTACAGCTACCGGGATTTTCCACCACCTGGTAGAGGACTTTGACCATCTATTCTATTAAATGTAGGCCCCCCCGCTAGGGAACCCACTGCAAAAAGAGAAGCAAATCAATTGGGTCGATGCCGGTATTCCAAGTGAGGTCGGAAACGAAGGCAAATCCGATTTCACTGGATGCCACGCTCGGGGGAATTTGACGAGTCTGCCGCCTTGTTCCTGTCAAATTGGGGCCTCTTGACTGCCATTGGGGGAAGCCGGGGGCAAATCCTTGGGGGAGTCTGGAAAACCAGCATCCATCTCTTGCCCCTTGCGGTCTCCTTTAGAGAAGACTTGGGGGAGAATCCATGTCGCACCTCGGTGATGTACAAGAATCACCAGCCGCAAATGAAAGCTTCACTGGAACCGTCGTATGGGTCACCTTCAAAAAAGCAGCTTTGTAAGACCGCTCTAAGTTGCCTAATTACATTAATCGGAAACCGATCCGCGATCTCTCCAAAACCGACAGGGCCGATAGGGCCCGAGATGGGACCATCCCATTAAGCGATCCCCTGTCGGTGTTCAACAAATACTCAACTGAAAGGGCATAATTACAAACCACTGGCTACATGTATCTATGGAAGCGTTGATAGCAGCGATTCCTATAATTGATCACTAGCCCACTTGATGTGTCTGTTGCTCCAATAAGGAACTTGGGCATATAGGGGGAAACCCCAAGGCCTCCAAAGCCACCCCTCGGAAAAGGTTCGCAAGGCAGCTTTTGATCAGAAGGGTCCTGATCGAAGGGTTTTCATCGAACCTCTAAGGGGCATATTCAACTGACAGGTACAGTTTACACACAATTGCAATTGCACGTGTCAAACAGAAAACGGGTCGGCCACAATTGAGCCACGTCCTAAACGTGCCATGATTTGCCATGTCATAGTCATCATGTCGATGTTGCTTTGGTTTCGCCCTTGAAACATCCCAAAACAAGGTACCCTCAAAAAAAAGGGCGCACCCAAAATAATCCAGCCACCCAGCACTCCCACCTTGCAACCCTCTACATTTCCTTTCGAAACGCCTAGGGGTGAGAATGCTGGCGTATTCACCAGGCGAGTGAAGTTTCAACCGCACCCGGCGCGCCTCGGGGCTCTGCTGCCTCAAGTTGCAAAGCGTCATGGGGCAATCCCCCCAACTCAAAAAGTCAACCCCATCAGATCCGTCCCTTCGGAAAATTGGCCCAACTCCGGTGGTTTCTAAGGCGCTCTCTATTGCGTGAGCCAATTCCAATCCCCTAGGAACCACGAGTTGGATGGCACAGCTTGGGGGTCATTCACAACTTGGGGGTCATTACTCATTCCCAGAGTCAAGGATGAATGCCAAACACTTGCTAGGAATCTTGGTGGGCTTCTAAGATTAGGGCAACGACTGGTTGATGATGAAGCTGCAGATTGAGGGACACAGAGAGAGAGAGAGAGAGAGACACACAGAGAGACACAGATACAGAGAGAGAGAGAGAGAGACACACAGAGAAACACAGATACAGACAGAGAGAGAGAGAGAGAGAGAGACACAGAGACAGAGACAGAGACAGACATAGAGACACAGAGCGGGAGAGCTGGTGCGAAACAAGCAGAAACATACACAAGGAAGGCAAACAATGAAGAACAAATGAAACAAATGAAACAATGGCGACCCAGGAAGGATTCGAACCTCTAAGAGGCTTGTCAAACATTGCGTGCACAAAGGCATCGCCACATCCATTGCGCAACTGGGTCAGCTTGCCATTGCTTTGACTTGGTGTTTTCTTGCCACAGCACGTGTGCTGACCGCAGAACAACACAATTCAAAAGTAGTGTTGCCAGGTCCAACTCCAAAAAGTGACACTTCGAACATTCTCCACACTGGCTTGAAAGGAGCGCGACAAACGCAAGTCTGGGCCACTCCTCTCGCCTTTTGTGCGGTAAGTGGTTGAAAACACTTAACATTCCACTGAACAGTGAAACGTCGATTTTTTGTCCAAGGTTGAAACTGTCTTGGCTTCCTTAGCAGGAGTCCAGTAGAAGGAGATATCCCAAAACCACCTGTCTTACACGTGGGTCCTCGAAATCAGCTGGTATTTGGGTGAGGTTGGAATTCGCCCCAGCTCATTTGGGCAAGGAATTTATTTGGAGGTTTGTGTCCACCAAGTGCCATCTCGCAGCTTTCTCAAAATGGCGGACTCCGTTTTGGTTGGCATATGTTGGCATTCAAGGGGAAATCCCAAAGGCGTATATGGGGCGCCCCATTTTGAGAAACACCCGCATTCCCGCTGTTGGTGCTTAAGTTCAAGCGAGCCATTTCGCGTTTTTTGCAGCCGCCCTGATTTGCTCACTTCCCGAGTTGCTGGGCCAAAACAAGTCCAAGCTGTTTGTGTGCCACTAAAATGGTCTTCTCCAAAAGTGACTAAATTCCGGAAACTCGTGAAGTGAGAATTTCATCATAGCGCCAGCCTCCGCACACCGAGCCAAACCAAAAACAACAAAAGAACGAGCACCGCACACCGAGCCAAACCCCCCCAAAAAAAACACCGCACACCGAGCCAAACCAAAACAAAACAAAACAAGGCACCGCACACCGGGCCAAACCAAAACAAACCACATACATATATATATATATAGATATGTATATTATAGAATAAGACAAACACGAGCAAATCCATGCGATGGGAGGCGCCAAGGTGTGCAGGGAGCTCTCCATCTGCTCCGAGCGCAGCTTCTGCACCGCGAGGTCTTGCGAGAGCCGCTGCACGTCCTGCAGGCGAAGGGAACGCGGCCTGTGGCTCAAAGACCCGGAAGTCCCTGGCAAGTGGAAACAAATTGGCCAAGACCTGCGGCTTGCCCCAAAACCTGATCGTTTCATTTTCAGCCACAGTTGTTCAGTGACCTTTGAAGTGGTTCAAAGGACGAAGGTTCCTGGTTTTTGGGGTAAAGTGGATGAACAGCCATCACAACTGGCGATGTCTCAGTTGTTCGGTGACCCTGGACAAAAATGGGAACCCGTTTTGGGGCTGGAAGGCCATTTTTAGCAGGGCCACCCAAAAATACATATGGACAAATGATTGGTGCCACTGGACCGCGTGGGGACGAATGTCTCGCATTTTCTGGTCTGTGAGGACCGTCCTGAGGCCCCTGGCCAGTGGTGGAAATGGAATCGAATCTGTGATGCAGAAAGGGCCTGACACCAAAGACTAAGCCCCCAGAAGGATCACTTGGAGCTTATCGCCCACTCTGATACTTTTGGGAATCTCACCAAAAGTATCAAAATAGTATCAAAGTGGGGGATCAGCTCCAAGTGATCCCACAACCCTGCGCTTCGCAGTCAAACGGTGAAAACTGGGTAGCTGAATCTTGATCCTCAAAAAGAGTCTGTGCCAATGGAACAGGACACCTGGCTAGTAAATCATGCTCTCTGGGAGTAAATCTGCGGCAAGAAAGGCTTCCGTGGAGGTCCAAACAGACGACAGCAATTTGTTTGATCCGCTAAAATTCCTTGCCCCCATGAGTCCCATGAGAGAAGAATGGCAAGGACCAAATTTGGATGACAATGTTTAGGTAATTGCTTTGATGGTAACTTACACCCCAGGATCGGTACCCTTTTGGGGGGCTAATTTGAAGGGAAACCACTGAAAAACAATTTTGCGGTGAACACCCACATGTTGGTGTTCATTTCAAACCCACCTCTCGGGGCTTTGAAGGGTTGATTCAGGACTGTGTTGCTTGAACATGTTCCCTCTTTTTTCCCAACCTTTTGCTCATGCCGAAGGGTTCATTCTTCATTCTCTGAAAATTCGGCCATGCTGAATCAAGAAGGATTTCTCAACGCCGGGCTCTGGGAGAGTCCGACCCCTCTTAAGGACCACCAACCAGGGCCCCCCTTAGCTCCATGAAAGGCCAAGTCGCAGGGATCCTTGCATTATACACCTGAACATTGCCTTGTAAATGGTGGTTTCCCTTTATTTTTTCGGAAAAGGCAATGTTTTAAATGGGCAAAAATGTATTTAAGGAGCGCTGAATAGGTCGAGCTTTTCGGCTGAGGGAATCTACCTGGGATCACCACAAGAGACGGTAGAGGTCATTCCAACTAGCTGACAAACAAGGGCCCAAACCCCAAACAACCAAGGAGAGCTACTTGCCGGCAAGTGACTTTATATTTCTTACAGCCTCTATGTTTTCGGGAATTCTGGAGTTTTAGGCGGGCTCCAATCCAAAGACCCCGTGGCACAGCAAATTATAAAACTGCGCATGCGGGCGCAGGCTGACGGACCTATCATGTCAAACATGAGATCCACCCAAAGCCTCAAAGTGTTACGATAGGATTCGTGCCCAAAACAGATGGCTCAAGTGTCCTTAAACCACCCCGGAAACGACGGGTCATGTTGTGTAGCTTCTTTGCTTCCGGATTCTCCGGCATAACAAAGGTAGAAGACAGGACGGGGAACGTGGGTGGGTGGGTGGGTGGGTGGGTGGGTGGGTGGGAGGGTGGGAGGGTGGGTGGGTGGGTGGGTGGGAAATTAGTGTGGGGGTGAAGAAGGCCCCTAAAGGAAAGGGGACAGGTAAGCGGTAAGAGGTGGGACCAGGTTGCGCGCTGCCTTTGCCGCTTTTGATGAGGGCTGCCAACCGGACCAGGCGCACTTCCCTATCAAACGGGAGGCAGTGCGCAACCCCTCGCACTAATTTCCTTCGCACCCCCCAGCTCACTGCCATCTGCATCCTTAGTCCAGCAAGCGAGCAAGGAGGGGAGCTCACACTGCCACACGCCACGCAGCCAAGTTGCCACCTTCACCTTGAGGATCTTGAAGTTCCTCTTCAGGAACCGCGTCCTCCTCCTGCCCGCCGCCCTGTAGTGGTCAGCTCAGCCCACCCAGCCCACCAATTGCGGTCTTCTGCTTCCAGACCTGCAGCTCCACGTGGTGGTTCTGGCACTGCTTCACCTAAGTGCAGGCTCAGAGCACCGTAAGTGATCAATCTTGCCGCCGTCAATGCTATCATCATTGTTCTCATCATCATTCAACATGCGACTAAAATCAAATGGTTTGTTTCGAGTAGTTTCGGGAACAGGTATAACTCGTGCATTTAAACGGAATTGAAAATCTAAATTTGAATCGACCTGGACGGGAACGTTGTCCGGCTTCGTTCGACGGTCGTCCTTGTCGTTCGTCCTATATCTCGACGTAAAATTAAATTATGTCACACGACACTGTATTCAATCAGACCTGCTAACCGTCTGCACTAAGAAGCGCACTCTCTCCCTTTTCTAATGCAAACGGGGGTAGGTGAAAGTCGCTTTGCACGAAGCGATCCATGCAGATCCACTCTGACGAGATTGCACACATCATAGCGCACACTGCCAAGGTTTTACACGAATGCTGTGTAGGCTGGACCCTTTTCTTGAAAAAGGCATGGAAGAGAATGAGCTGTTGCTCATGGCTGCTAGAACCGGCAGGGATGGCGCACATGCAGGGGTGGGCGGGCGGGAAAAAGCAATCGGCAATCTACAAAATTACCGAGAGCACCCACCCACCGCACCCTAGGGCCAAATGTTGCACACTCAAGTTTTTCGAGTTCAAGCATGTTTCCACAAACGTGTGTGTTTGTGAAATGCATATTTCACAAACAAGGAGGGGGGGGGGTTGGCTCTTTCCCTCAAGCGTTATCAAGCTTTGACAACTTGTTTATGTCTTGAGCCAAACCCCCCCCCAACACACACGACACTGTATTCAATCAGACCTGCTAACCGTCTGCACTAAGAAGCGCACTCTCTCCTTTTTCTAATGCAAACGGGGGTAGGTGAAAGTCGCTTTGCGCGAAGCGATCCATGCAGATCCACCCTGACGAGATTGCACACATCATGGTGCACGCTGCCAAGGTTTTACACGAATGCTGTGTAGGCTGGACCCTTTTCTTGAAAAAGGCATGGAAGAGAATGAGCTGTTGCTCATGGCTGCTAGAACCGGCGCAGGGATGGCGCACATGCAGGGGTGGGCGGGCGGGAAAAAGCAATCGGCAATCTACAAAATTACCGAGAGCACCCACCCACCGCACCCTAGGGCCAAATGTTGCACACTCAAGTTTTTCGAGTTCAAGCATTGTTTCCACAAACGTGTGTGTTTGTGAAATGCATATTTCACAAACAAGGAGGGGGGGGAGGTTGGCTCTTTCCCTCAAGCGTTATCAAGCTTTGACAACTTGTTTATGTCTTGAGCCAAACCCCCCCCCCCCAACACACACGACACTGTATTCAATCAGACCTGCTAGCCGTCTGCACTAAGAAGCGCACTCTCTCCTTTTTCTAATGCAAACGGGGGTAGGTGAAAGTCGCTTTGCACGAAGCGATCCATGCAGATCCACTCTGACGAGATTGCACACATCATAGTGCACACTGCCAAGGTTTTACACGAATGCTGTGTAGGCTGGCACACGTTCAGCGTGGCAAGTGTTCACATAGTTTATTTACACGCAATCCCCATCTTATCCGATTTGTCGAATGATTTTCTCAAACACACTTTTACAGCATGCCTCTTTTACCCCAAGTGATTTCAGATGTCCGGTCGCACCTCTGGAGGGTCTGTCAGCTGGGTTCGAACGTGATGCCACTCTCGCATACCAAGGAAATAAGGAAATACTATCCTCAATTTTCAGAAAAATAGAAAACCAATGCCGAACCAGTTTCGGACCGGGCGTTACCCGACACTGGGTGGGTGTGGGTGGGTGGGTGGGGGTGTGGGTGGGTGTGGTGGGTGTGGTGGGTGTGGGGGTGGGTGGGTGTGGGTGTGGGTGTGGGTGGGTATGGTGGGGGTGGGTGGGTGGGGGGTGGGTGGGTGGGGGGGGGTGGGGGTGGGGTGGGGTGGGTGGGTGGGGGTGGGTGGGTGGGTGGGTGGGGGTGGTGTGGGTGGGGTGGGTGGGGTGTGGGGTGGGTGGGTGGGTGTGGGTGGGTGGGTGGGTGGGTGTGGTGGGGTGGGCGGGGTGTGGGTGGGTGGGGGTGGGTGGGTGGGGGTGGGTGGGGGTGGGTGGGTGGGTGTGGGTGGGTGGGGGTGTGGGTGGGTGTGGGGGTGGGTGTGGGTGGGTGTGGGTGGGTATGGTGGGGGTGGGTGGGTGGGGGTGGGTGGGGGTGGGTGTGGGTGGGTGTGGGTGGGTGGGTGTGGGTGGGTGTGGGTGGGTGGGTGTGGGTGGGTGTGGGTGGGTGGGTGTGGGTGGGTGTGGGTGGGTGTGGGTGGGTGTGGGTGGGTGGGTGGGTGGGTGGGGGCAGGCGGGCGGGCGGGTGTGGGGGGTTGGTGGGGGTGTGGGTGGGTGTGTGGGTGGGTGTGGGTGGGTGTTCGTAAGTTGGCAGACCCTTGAATCCACCCCATTCCCAATCCTAAAGTCAGTTGTCCTCTCTTTTATTCCATGGAAGCGTCCGAACGGATCCCGAAATGGAAGATTCCATTTGCAGGATCGGCCTTCTGAAACCTTCCATGTTAGTCTGAGGGAGTGTACTTTTGCTGGGTGAGAGGCAAAAGGAGGGAACCCCAAAAGGCAAAAAGTTGAAACAGCGTGAAGATCTGTCATGATACAAACCAACGTACCGTTTTGCATGGTCTAAGATGGCATGTATCCTAACCCCCTTGGATTAGTGTGGTTGCAGATTTGATTTACCCTTTTGCGGACATCAAACGTACAGTATGCTGCATTATGCTATTTTCTTCCACCGACACGTTTAAGTTCATAGGCTTTGTTCTGCCAGTGGACTGCGTTTTTGGCACCAGTTTGGCGTCCCCAGCATTAGGCGTTTGGATTCCAGGGCAAATGGAAAACTACCCTCGGAACACACCCAAACCCCTGGTTCACTCTTATAAGCTATACTGGGTTGCTCCAACCCACCCTGAGCAACAGGTTGTTGGGCCTTTTGTATTTGGGTACTCTTTTGGGAAGAGCCGCAAGATAAAGGACGCGCTTTGGTCACACCCGATCGCCAATCAATCTGTGGATGTTGTCTCTGAACCACTCCCCCCCCCACACAAATTCACAGGCTCCTGTGTGAACCCCCCCCCCCTTCCCGGTTCCAAGGGTTTCCTCAATAAAAAGGTTCTACCACAAGGTCCTCCAGTAGAGATGTTAGAATAAGGGTACCCTTTTTTCTGTTGTCTATTTTAGTAGAGGAACCCTCCCCCGAAAAAGGGCAGGGAAGGGCACTACTGGGGGACCTAGACCAAAACTTGGGGCCCGCTTCGGGTCTCCAACAACGAGGCGTCCGGTGCTGTCGGTCCTTCTGGGCCTCGTCCGCCAGGAGCCGCGTCTTGTCCACCGCCACTTTCAGCGAGAGCAGCTCGTCAGTCTGCTTCGGCAACTGGGCGCGGCCCGCTGAACCCAACCGCTTAAGAGAACGCATGGCCCCCCGGAAACGAAGAAAAACAACCAAGAGCAATCCGAAGAAGTGAAAGTCAATAAAACAAGCAAGCAAGCAAGCAAGCAAGCAAGCAAGCAATCAAACAACCACGCAAGCAACGCAAGCAAGCAAGCAAGCAAGCAAGCAAGCAAACAAACAACCACGCAAGCAACGCAAGCAAGCAAGCAAGCAAGCAAGCAAGCAAGCAAGCAATCAAACAACCACGCAAGCAACGCAAGCAAGCAAGCAAGCAAGCAAGCAAGCAAGCAATCAAACAACCACGCAAGCAACGCAAGCAAGCAAGCAAGCAAGCAAGCAAGCAAGCAAGCAATCAAACAACCACGCAAGCAACGCAAGCAAGCAAGCAAGCAAGCAAGCAAGCAACGCAAGCAAGCAAGCAAGCAAGCAAGCAAGCAAGCAAGCAATCAACAACCACGCAAGCAACGCAAGCAAGCAAGCAAGCAAGCAAGCAAGCAAGCAATCAAACAACCACGCAAGCAACGCAAGCAAGCAAGCAAGCAAGCAAGCAAGCAAGCAAGCAAGCAAGCAAGCAAGCAAGCAAGCAAGCAATCAAACAACCACGCAAGCAACGCAAGCAAGCAAGCAAGCAAGCAAGCAAGCAATCAAACAACCACGCAAGCAACGCAAGCAAGCAAGCAAGCAAGCAAGCAAGCAAGCAAGCAAGCAAGCAAGCAAGCAAGCAATCAAACAACCACGCAAGCAACGCAAGCAAGCAAGCAAGCAAGCAAGCAAGCAAGCAAGCAATCAAACAACCACGCAAGCAACGCAAGCAAGCAAGCAAGCAAGCAAGCAATCAAACAACCACGCAAGCAACGCAAGCAAGCAAGCAAGCAAGCAAGCAAGCAAGCAATCAAACAACCACGCAAGCAACGCAAGCAAGCAAGCAAGCAAGCAAGCAAGCAATCAAACAACCACGCAAGCAACGCAAGCAAGCAAGCAAGCAAGCAAGCAAGCAAGCAAGCAAGCAAGCAAGCAAGCAAGCAATCAAACAACCACGCAAGCAACGCAAGCAAGCAAGCAAGCAAGCAAGCAAGCAAGCAAGCAAGCAAACAAATAAACAAATAAACAAATAAACAAATCAACAAATAAACAAACACACAAACACAAACAAACAAACAAACAAACAAACAAACAAACAAACAAACAAACACACAAAGATAGAAAGAAAAGAACATATAAAGAAATAAGTTATATAAACAAACACACACAAACAAACCACCAAACCAAGCCAAGCCAAGCCAAGCCAAGCCAAGCCAAACCAGACCAAACAAACCAACGACACCACACAACAACACAACAACACAACACACAACAACACGACACGACACAACGCAGTGCGGCGTGAGGCAACACAACCAACCAACCAAGCAAGGAAGCTAGGAAGCAAGGAAGGAAGGAAGGAAGGAAGGAAGGAAGGAAGGAAGGAAGGAAGGAAGCAAGGAAGCAAGCAAGACGGTCAACCAAGCAAACAAAGCTGACAAGCAAGCCAAACAAACAAAACAAACCCACCATCAACCAGACAAGCAAGCAAACAAACACTCTAACAAACAAGCAAGCAAGCAAACAAAACAAAACAACAAACAAAGCAAACAAACAACTACTTTGGACTTTGGGGTGGTTGGGAGTTTGGACATGGGAAAAAAGTAGTTGTTGGGGGGTTCCTTGTATCCATTGCCTTTTGGCGAATCACTTTGAGCATTGAACGCGAAACGCGCGCGCCGTCTATTGCGCGATCTGAAACTCAGGCGAGCATCATGCTTCCTGATGGAGGTCTCCATGTTCTCCTCGGTAAGCCGTAAGCCGAGTCGAGCCAGGTGCAAGCATCCCATTTGGACAGTGTTGAAGCAAAAACAAATTACCAGTGACAGGTCCCTGTTTTGGAGACGCACCTAAACCAAGCCAACGAGTCAAACTCCATACTGTATTCTCCGTGGAGATGTGGGTTCGGCATGCCTGGATACGAATCTTCAGAGCGAGCACGCAAAAAAATAACTGCATGTCCAAAAAGGTGCAACCAGACTAATTGTTTCCGGATACTCACAAAACATTAATTAGCAGCCCACACAAGGATTCCCCAATGAACGCTTTCCTTCGCATGGTCCTCAATGGATCTCATATGGCAAGTGGACAGTGTGGGTCGACCCGCCGAGGCTCACAATGGATGCGCTGGTCAGCCATGTCTTGTGCCAAGCGCATCACGTCCTGCGGAGTTGCATTGTAGTGTTTTTTTTTTGGCGGGTTGGTGAGATGTGGTACCGGGCCGTGTATTTCAACAGGAACACCTTCTGAAATGGTTTGCGGACATAAGTCCCAGCATAATTCGTGTCCATAGGATCCGGTTGAATTTCATACCCATCATGCACCAAATCCACTTTCGATGAAGCAAAATTCAGCACGCACCCAGTGAAGGCGGTACAATTTTCACAGGCGTAAAGCAAACACATGGCAGTTTGGCCAGTTGGGATGCCTCTGCAGGGCTCGGCTGGTTTCAATCATTCTCACAGCTACTCAATAGACCTAAACTCACTTCCTGAGTTGAACCTTTCCCCGCTATGGGGTTCATGCCAAATCAAGATGCGAATGTGAAGACCCCCCATTTGCTTAGGGTCATGAAAGTGAGTTGCACATGAAATTGGGGATCTGGGAAGCTGGAACAATCGCTGACCCTTCCACTCTGTTGGTTGTTGGGGCTAATATCCCCCCAGTTCATTGATTGTTTTTGCACCCCACGCAACAAAGCAAAGCGCACGTTTAATAAGGTCAGAAGGCAGAAATGCTGTTTTATGGCTGGGTTACAACTTGGCTTTTGGAAATCATACACCATGACTCACCAACAATAACGTGTTTGCGCAGTGGGCTCGATTTCCAGTATGTCTTTGAACAGTCTGGGGTGAGTGAACTTGACAGGCACTTTAAGATCGTTAAGCAAGAAGCCAACCGCAACACTCTCCTGTTAAAGAGAAAAACAAAGGAGACCCAAAACAGTGATCCCTGTCTTCCCCCTTTGCCCCCCCGCCAAAAAACACACACACACACACATGCGCGTCCCCCCAAAATTTCCGCGCCGTTTTGTGGCGGGGTGGGGGCGGTTTAACCGGCGGCTCCTTCTGCGCGGAGTCCGCCACGCTGCGCACGTCCTCTAGGGCACTGCGCAGGGCGGAGAGCTCCTCGCTCTCCTTGGGGACCTCGTGAGGAGGGGCCACCCTCAAATAAGGAAAGGCCTGTCTTTGTGAAAATCAGGTACCTCTTTTGGTGGTTTAGATGGTTGGTTTGGGGGTTGGAACACCAGTTCCTTTTGAGGCGACATTGGGAAGGTGTCCGCTAAGGTGCAAACCACCAGACAGAATACCACATGGAAAATGGAGAGCGGAGCCACTTGCACCATTCCAGGGGCTGATTTCTTGTCCATTCTTTTCAACCATCGTTTTTTTCAAAAACCGGATCCGTTTTCCCAATCGAGCTTTTGGTGGCTTTCTAGAAAGAAGGATCCCTGGAAAGGAAAGACCCCCTGTCTGAATGGATTGGCCGAAACACTAGGACTTCTATATATATATATATTCTTACCCCTTAAAACTCCAAGCCCTGGGGAAGTTAATCTTTTACAGACATATAGCCCATGTTACCCAAAAAGTTGAAAACTTGTGTTTTTAAGAGGTAAGTATTAGATACATGGGTACCCACATCTCTTTCCCCCAATCAAGAGCCAAAACGCGTAAAGTCCACTGACTGGGGAAGTAAGAACAACCAAAGTAAACAAGTTACCCTCCCACCAATTCAAATGGAACCTGATCTTTCGCGGGGAAAAAAACCCTTTTAAGGAACCGGGTCCCTGTTTTATGCTTGGTGGGAGGGCAACTTGGAGTGCCTTGCCATTTGGCGTTTGGAAAAGGAAAGCAATGAGGTTCCGATCGAGTGGATGGACCAAACAAGTCCCAAGTAAAATCCGGAAACTCAGGAAGTGAGGAAGAGATCGAGAACTCGGTGAAGCCACGGCGAGAAATCAAACAATTCCCGCTCTGGTGTCCTTCCGGAACAGAGCAATTCGAGCTGACAATTTTGGCCAAGCATGCTAGTAAGGGGCGAAAAGGGGCGTGTCTTAAAAAAGGGGAAGCCTCAAAGTGGGTAGTTTCCGTTTCCCGTTTCGCTGCCAAACCGCTGCTCCGAAACGGTCCATGCCCCCCCAAGTCGGTACTCCCTTGCAATTCAGCATGGACCCTGAAAACTGGGTCACTGGGTCCTTGTCTTCCTCTGTTCCCCGTACCACGCAACAAGGGGTACGAACCCCAAACAAGACGAGCCGGGCGCCATCCCCATCCATCCCCGCGCTTCCCTGATGGACATGGCTGTAGCCTTTGAAAGGGAATGTGCAAGCCACCAATTTGGAAGGGTCCCAGAACTGAGAAGTTTGTATTGGTTTCCCTTTCAACACGCAAAGTAAGACATGTTCCCTTGCACATAAATCGGTACTTTCCTTCATGGAGGTAGCTGTTCTTCAATTGCTGGGACCTTTCTCGGAAGATGGCCAGACAAACTGAAAACCTTTGGCGGTTCTCCAAAGAAAAATGGGCTTAGAATGAAATAGTCTCTCCAACAAAAGATGGGCAGTTGGATCAGCCTGAATGAGATAGATTCTCCCACAGAAAGATGGCAAGAGCTTCTCCAACGATATATGTGTTCGTCGAGCTGGAGGAGTGCCCCTTTGGTTGACCACCCATTTGGGGCCCTGATTTGGAGATGACGAGACCCCAACCCTTCAAAAACTCAGCTTGGCTCTATTTAACTTCAAAATCGGCAGAACCCTCGAATTCAGTGTGTTTCCTGAACAGGTCCCCCTTTAAACCAACCCCAAAGGAGCATATACCTCCACCACAAGCCACCTTTCGCCCCCCGTTCGATTTCAATTTTCCTCGGGGGTGCGGGTGGTCCGACCCACGCTCCGATCCGCGTGCAGCAGAGCGGCAACTCGCTGCGTGGCAAAGTTTGCCGTGTCCTGCATCTGAGACTGAGCCTCGCGAGCCGCAAGTCAGACCGTTGTGTACGATTCAACAATGGCATCATCCACCCTGGTATGGATTTTGGAGGGACGGATGGACCTTGTTGGTTTCTGGGAATCCTATGATTCAACAATGGCATCATCCACCCCTGGGTTCAAAAGCATTTTCAGCTATTGGTTTTGGAGGGATGGATGGTTATATGCCACGAATACAAGCTTCAAAGCCAGGACATACCCCTTGTCAAGTGGTATATAACCTCCATACCTCCAAAAAAAAAACAGACCTGAAACTGCTCTTGATTGTCGGACTTCTCGATTTGTGCATGTAATCGCCATGCTACCCGGGCTTAGCTTCCCGAGCCTAGGGCGGTTTGACAGGGGCGGCCAAGGACAGCCAAAGATCCAAGGACCCCGCTGAGTACCTCAAGAACATGTGGTCTGGAGTGAGACTGCCCAAAGACAACTTCAAGAACCCCACCAAATTTCGAGACCCGGTATTCTACCAGGTCAATGACTTTTGTTAAGAACAGGGTGAACAAGATGATTCTGTCCCATCTATTTTCAACCAACTGTACTATGTCCTAACTGGCCCCCAACCCTCCAGTGGCCATGGGAAAAAAGGGGCACTGTCTTGTTGGTACTTGATGTTCAATCCTTTCCCCTCTCCAAACAAAAGTTGAAGGTCTCGCAGTCGGGGGGACGTGCCTGCGTAGCCATTTCGCGTCGCAACTCTGCCAAGGCTTCCTGGGCCGAAGTCTGCTACAGTCCCCTCACCCCCACCTGGCGGCCTTTATCATCCTTGCGTCTTTGATCCCTGACAAGTTAAATTGTTAGTACTGGGAAAGGTCAAAAAATGCAAAACAATACCTCTACCTCGAAACTCCAAAGTCTATCATGTTGGCCCCATATCCATCAACCAACCTGTTTATTAATAGGAAGGTGGGGTGCTCCCCTCCAAAAGTGGTCTGACTCCCCACTAAACCCAGGTTGATACCCCCCTATCAATAAATGGTTGGTTGACTCATATGGACTCAACATGACTGGGCTGCCCTCAGATCACCCGCTACAAGTTTAACTTTTAGTCGATTGAATGGAAACCACCACTAAACACCAAAAGGCTAAAAAGCTAAGGAACCGGATGGCTGGGAGTCGACAGGAAGAGGCTCCCTATGAAGCACCCACGCCTACGAAACATTCCCAAAGCATGGCCCAGGGCTTCACAGGGCAACGATTGATTCAACCTAAATATGATGTACAAGGGGCAACCCTATGATCTATATTGATCTATCATGGTTTTGGAGTCCTCTATGAGAGCAACATGTCGCATTTCGGGCACCGACCTCACAGGTAGAAACATCCTCTTATGAACTCAGGTGCGGAGCACGGGTACACCAAGGATAGAAGTTGGATGCGTGTGTGTGTGTGGCTTACTTCCGCGAGGGTGTCATGTGGAAACTGCCCGCTCTGCGATGCCAAAGTGGGCTATCCTCGGCGATGCCCATGAATTCTTCACGTTTAGGGGATTCCCTTCGTATTGGGCGTGCATCAAAGATAGGATTCGGGCCAAAATGGAACCCTGGTATACAAATGGAAGGGCCTAAAACCTACTGTTCCCTGGCTCTGAACAAGAATGAGATGCACATCGCAGAAAGTGGCGATATCAAAGCCATCTATCAACTGGTGTTCAGCGATGGGTTTTGGAGGTATCGATGGTTAATGCACCAATTAATATAGTATTCTGAGCTTGTAAGGCAGTATGCACCACTTATATATGTGGCACATCGCCTCCATACCTCCACAACCAATCAATTTACCACAACCATCGGTGTCGAAGGAAGGGCCTCGTTTGTGGGTTCCCAAGCACGATCCGCGCACATCTCCGAAGGGACCTGGATAGCAAGCACGATCATCTGAGAGTGACCTGAATGACCTCGGGTACCAAAACGATTCTGAAGGTGTGGTGGACGACATCTTGCACCATTTGATAGGTGATTTATCCCAATATTTATAGGGTCGCATTCCTCCCGACTGCGGGATTTTGTCCATCAGTGTGACACCCATGAAACCAGGCAAGTAGAACCACCTGGCATAGTTGTGCTTCGGCGTTCTCGGCCCTCATTCGGTAGTTTATTTGTGGGAGGGCTTTACCCCCACCCCCCAACCCCCTGAATGCCATCCAAGCAGAACTTCATGGATCCCCACGGAAACCTTTTGGGTCGAAAAGGAAACGTCCCCCCACCCAAAATTGGCTTCTTAGAACCCCTCAGTTGTTCAGTGACCCTGGACAAAAAAGGGAACCCTTTTTTTGGAAGACCATTTTTAGTGGGGCAGCCAGGCAGCCACCAGAAAAAAGGGGAAAAATAATTGGTGCCACTGAACAACTGAGACCTTCTTAGGCCCGTTTTTTTCAGGGCTCCCTTAGCCTTACCTGAAGGTTCAGCTCTCCAAAATAGGGCACCGGCGACGCGGATCCCATGGCTTTTCCTGGCCCTCGGGGCCTTCTGATCGCGACGCTCGCCGTCCAGGCGCCGCATGATGCGGTCCTCTCCGCTCGCTCTCGGCGCCCCGCTCGCTCTCGGTGCCCGCGGATGGGTTTGAGCCCCTCAAACAGTTTCCCAAGTGAGTCACAATCAAGTCGACACCAACTAGTAGCCACTGCATATGAGTCACACTCAACACCCAGCACTCAAATGGTCGACCCAGAACCATGTAAAGAACATTAAAGAACCAAAAAGGCGGCCGCAGCCATCTATGACTTGGATGGTCCCTTACTAAGCTGCACTTACCCGGGTTTTGATTGTGGCTGAAGTGGAGTTGGGCCCACAAGTAAGTTACCACTCGGCTTCCAACCACCCGGCTGACCGTCAAAGAGTTGAATCCACCTTGCCCGAATTCCCATTGACATTTGCTCAGTGCTAGGACTATGTGGCTGTGGTTGTCAAAAATAGGGTAACCCCAAAATGGGGCAAGCCCTGGTAAATGGAACCAAAGACTAAAACCTGCGGTCCATATCCTGGTGGCTTACTTTTGACCCACACCCATATGGCCAACTTTCGGACTTGCGGATGGCTCTATTTCCACACAATTCCACCCGACAGAAGTGGATTCCCAAAATGTCCAGAGCCTTGAAGGACAGCCCAGATTTGCAAGACCCTAAGGAGGAGCACAATGAGGGCAAATCGCTGGCGCCAACAAAAATCACAGATGAGCAGAGGTGAAGGATCCCCCAAGGAATAAGAATTGGGTGTGGGTCAAAATTAAGCCACCAAGAATTGGGCCGCAGGTTTTAGTCTTTGGTTCCATTGGTAAACCCATTTTGGGGTTACCCTATTTTTGACCACCACAGCCAAATTGGATCCCCTAAAACGCCTGCCTCCTCACTCCTCGGTTGCTTTCTGCTCCCCTGCTAAAAGTGAGTACCTTTTAGTGGTACCTTGGCAAAATGCCAAAGTGTATATCCAGTAGTGATAGATTCCCTCTAAAGCCAACAGGGGGAAATATTGCACATACTCTTAATATTAACCAAAAGGAATATTTCGCAAAAAAAAACAACAAAAAAAACAAAACAACTCCTTTGGCCATGGGTCAAAATCCCGTACCCCCAGTGAACATCCCAATCCCCACTAAAATAGAAAAATGGGTGGTGCACCTACCAACCAAAATGGGATCCCATTGGTTTTGACCCACAGCCCTTTGACTCTCGGCTCCTCCGCCGCGGCCACGTCTCCGGAGACCTGGGCCGTAAGGTCGCGCTTCACCTTGTAGAGCGAGGCCGCCTGGAATCGGCGAATTTTCCGAAACCCGCGAGACGTGGGGACCTCAAAATGTGACCACCGGGACCCCCCCCCCAAGTGGCATGCGTGCGTGCGTGCGTGGGTGGGTGGGTTGGTGGGTGGGTGTGGGTGTGTGTCCTGTTTACAGCTTGAGGTACTATTGCTTTTGGGAACTCAACGGGGAATCGGTCGAGCAATGCTCGGGTTTGTGTGTCTCCAAATGGGGAACCCCCCCGCAAAAAAAAAACAAAAAAAAAAAAAAACGTTAAACCATGAAAAGGGTGCCCTCAAAAAAAAGGGAGATACGCAACTGGGAGCGTCGTAACATGTTCTCCTTTTGGCAAAGGAACGAGGTAACACACCACCAGGAAGGGCACCCCAACTTTGAGAGAGAGAGAGAGAGCCGCCAAAATGCATGAGGCTCACTTGCCCAGAACTACCAGGCAACAGCAGGCTGTCCTGCTGGTGCTTCCGAGCACCTCAACTGACTTCTCGAGTGGGTTGGCCCAACTGCCTACATACTCGAGGTCCACCAGTAGAGAGGTTAGAATAAGTAGCCTTTTTCTGTAGTCTATTTTAGTAGGGGAACCCTCCCCCCTACTGAGGGTAAAAGGGCACTACTGGGGGACCTAGTTTACCACGCAACACCTCCAACACCATGTTCCCAAATGGCTCAAGTCCAGCTGAAGTTGAGAAGTGATTCAGAATTTGTCCCTACCGGCCTGCTTCTAAACCCGCTGACCAAGAGGACACTTGTCATGACCTCAATAAATCGACACGCCCAGTCCGGAGAACCTGACTGGACATGCAACAGCCATCCGCTTTAGGAGTCCGATCCTCTATATCCTCTACAACTGGCATTTGGTTACAACAGGGGCTGCCCCCTTGTTAATCAACCAGTGCTTATTAATCCCACTGCCAAGCCCAGTTCTACTTGCTCTACTTGCCACTATAGGTCACCAGGGGAAGCCATTCAATAAAAGAGACGATCCCTTAAGCTGGCCGCCTTATTTCACCAATGTCAACCCCCACCCCCCCCCCCCCCCCCAAACTGCAGGCTATAAAGGTGTGTTGTCCAACTCCATCTCGCTTTGATACCCAGAAACCGATCAAGGAACAAGATCTCTTCAGAGTATTGCAAGCTTCACAATGCCTAGTTTAGTTCAGTATAAAACAAAAAAAACTTTGCACAGCGCCTGAGCTGCCATCGCCTCCGAACCAATCAAACCTCAGAGCTTCAGAAACCTTCTGATCAAACCTCAGATGTTGCCTCTGTTGAACCCATCTGATAAACCTACATAAACACCGAAACAGGCGCTAAAACCACCCCTGGTGAATCAATCCTCTGAACCAATCTGGTGTCTGGTGATTGACTAGGTCCTCCCGATTCGAGAGGTTAGACTAAGGGTACCTGTTTTTCTGTAGTCTATTTTAGTAGGGGAACCCGCCCAAGAAGAAACGGTCAAAGGGCACTGGGCCTAGTTGATCACACCTCAGACCTTCCGGAAATCGGGGCCACTGGCCGCGTCGGACGGCGAGAGGCGCGGCGGTTTCGCCACGTCCGCCTCCTCCTTCTGGTCGCTCTCGATGCGCCGGGTGAGCCGGTCCTCCGCGGCACGGAGCTCCTTCCTCGACCCGGTGGTGGCGCGAGGGGCGAGCCTCGATCCTCGTGTTCTTAGGGGAAACCGCCCCCCCCAAAAAAAAATAATAATAGCAGAAAACGGGAGGTTCAGGTCATTCCTTTTGTGGTGTCCCCTTATAAAACCCCAAAACCTCCGGATTGTTGTTGGGTTTCCTTTTATGGGTTCCCCTTAGAGCCAGAGATAGGGGCACCCTCAACAAAAAGACGAGCCACCCATATATGGTTCTAGGATTCTATGGTTGTGGTCCTTTGGGTAAAGCATCGCAGGTCTGATTCCAACGGTGCAACAGCTGCACTTGCCAGTGCACCAATAGCGGCGTCGTAAAGCGACAAATCTGAAACCGATATCTCAATGACAACAGTTCGGCCTAGCAAGTGATTTGGGTTGATGTCCTCCAAAGTTTATGGAGCTTGTTTCTGAGCGGTTGACTTTTGGTTCGTAACTCAGCGTGGCAAGGATCATAGGGGTCTTCTTTTTTTCAGGGGGCCCCCAAAAGGGTGGGCTTTCCTTTTGGTTTCCCTTTAAAACCACCCCAAACCGGGTACCCCCCAATAACGACAGACCCATATGGCCATTCACAACTGATGAGCACATCCGTAGCTCCAAGGCCACTGACGACTCAAAGCATACAGCTGCTGGCTCCCGAATCCATTGGATTGAAAGATACCAGGGATTTCCCATGGTAAAGGAAGACCTTAAATGCCGTTGACCATAGGGACACCCGTTGAATTGGGTGGAACAAACAGGTCCCTTTCGAATGGATGGAGCTTGTGCGTCCTTTGGCGTAAGCTGGAATTCGTTTGTTAGAGCCCTCGTAGGGTGTCCTAAACTGACTTGTGGTTTGTACCCAGCATGGTTGTAGTGTGACATGGGCCATTGTTTAGCTATCACCTTCCCCCCGAGCCACAGTATCCCCCACCAGCGAAAATGGATAACTAACCTGCAAAAAGGGATTTGCGTCTTGCTCTTGTGGCGAACGGGGAACCGATTGTCGTGTTCCGAAAGAGGGTTTCAAACGAAGGAGCCAAAATCAAAGGGGCTTAAGGGCATGATCATAGGTGACCTTTTGGAAGAAAAAATACATGGCCCTAGTAAATGGAATGAAACCAATCTCAACCCGTGAAACCCCAGCTATTTTTAAACAAACCTACAAAGGCCACCTCTGGGCATGTTGTAAATAGAACTCCCGGGGTTCCTCGTGCAACTCTTGCATTTCTTTGGGCGTCAAACAAACGTGTGGTGGAAAGTCACCCCTCCGACTTTAACAAAAGCTCACGAGTCCGAAGGGACCTGGAAGTAGAAGGTGCCAAAGGGCACCTGGAAGTAAAAGATGATCACCTTTTGGAGGACTTTGACGAAACATGGGCCATGGGCAAACTTTGGGACTTATGCATCAAACTGGCTGCAAACCAGAAGGTCAGATCACCTTTTGGACTGAGATCAAGCCTTGCTTCGGGTCTGGGAAAGAGTCATTTGGCTGCGGCTCAAAGAACGGAACTCCGAAAATGGCGCCTGGGTCTGTGGCCATGGGTCAAAATCCCGTTCCACCAGTGAACATCCGATTCAATCCCCACTAAAATAGGTTCTAAAATGGGTGGTGCACCTACCCCAAAATGGGATACCATTGGTTTTGATATGGAAAAGAAAGGACCACCTGCGGCTTGCCCCAGCTGCTGAATGTTGAGCCACACTCATCTCCAGCCACAGCAGAAGAGCAAGATGCTATGGATTTGCTTCTGACCGTCGTGCTCAACTTCTACTGGCTGCATGTTTCATCCCCAATTGTAAGAAGTTCAGCCTTAGGATTTCAGCTCAAAACGGGGTCTAAGAAACTAGCGACCAAAATAAGTTAATTTCCTCTCAAAGCATACTCCCAAGTCCCAAGTACTAATGGCATTCCTCAAGTTCTGTTTCAGTTGCTTTAAAGGGATCCTGGTTCACAACCGGGAGGGTGCCCCGTTTTTGTGAGATGATTTCATTTGAGAGGACCACGCCAAAGAAACCGCAGGAAAATGAAACACGGAGGGCTCCAGTGCATGCGAGGCTCCGCAGGGAGCTCGTCACCTGCCACACAAGAATTGAAAGTATGGGCGTGGCTCGGTTTTCTGAGTTGGTACCGCTTTGAGAGGTTAGTTCAAACATGTTTAAAGGGAATCCGGAAACCCACTGGAAAACCATCATTCGCGCCGTTTTTGAAGGTGCCCGCTGCAAGGCTGGTTTCAAGGAAGACCGAACGGAGAACCGACATCCATGTTGGGTCCCGGTCCAAATTCCCATGTTGACACATACCCGGATTGTCTTTTCGGGCCCCCGCGAAAAGTACTTCCAGAGGCAATGTGTGGCACAAAGAGCTTAACGCCATCCAACGGTTCTAAACGGTCTTAGCCTGAGGAGGAATTTCCACGGGGAGAGGGAAAGGAGGGGCGAATTCAACAGCGCATTCAGCCATGTTCTCACTCACGACCGGGGATTGGGCACAAGACTTAAACTCTGATTCACCACTAAAATGGCCACAAATCCAAAAAAGTGCAAAGTCCACGAACTCAGGGAGGGAGTGGTTCGCTGTCAACCCAGCGTGAGCAAAAATCGAGCAAACACAAAACAGCGCAGTGCGCGCTTGCAGTGGAAATACACATACTTGCCGATTAGCCATGGAAACAAAGAAATCCCACCCTTCAACTTAGCATGGAACTCAAACAGGGAGGTTCCTGGGAATAAAACAACTGTAAACATGCTACAAGTTGACGGGCGGCAGCGCGCCTAAGACGTGAAGTCAGGAGTGCGCCAAATGCACCACTTAAATACATGTTTTTTGGGGCTTCCTGCCCAACGCGTTTTTTGGAAGTGGTCTCAAACAACCCAAGTTGTCCGTTAGGTTCCATGCGGACGGCAAGCAGAGCAGTCCCCTGTCGCCAGGTACAAGCTTCACAGGGCGTCAGTGCGATCTGCACCCGAGTTCCGGCGCACAACGTGTGTCAAAATCGGGGACTCTATTTTATGGGGGTCGCCCTTATGGTTTCCCTTTCAACCAAATCCAAAAGAGGTACCCGCAAAGTACCCTGCAAAGCACACACACACACGCGAGCGCCAGCTCCATTTGTCCTTTCTTCCCCCACAAGAGTGGAACCATGAATGGAACTCCGGGGAGTTCAAAGCTCCCAATGCCACATTTCCAGTTTGATCCGACCCTTGCAAACAGTTTCGTGCTTTTGTTGGATGCTAAAAACAAAACAAAAAACAAGTGCTTGCAAGCCAAACATGTCAGGCCAGAGTTTGGTATGTCCCAAGGGGCTGGGGTTGCAAGGGAAGGGTGACAGCCAAACGTGAACGGAGTCACAAGACAACCGTGAACGGATATCCAAGGAAGTCAACCCACATCAAAGTAAAGGATTGAAAGGGCGGTCCTGTTTTTTTTTTTCCTCGCCAAGTTGCTCAAGAAAGGCAAAGGGAAAACCCATATTCATGTTGGTTCCCGGTACCCCTAGTTTAACACACACACGAATCGGCTTTGATTGACCGGGCCTGCGAAACCAGCTGTTCCACGGTATCCTCCAGCCCGCGCAGCTTCACTGCCAAGGAGTCGTAACTCCTGAGAGGGCCACAAGCAATCTGGGCTGTCCTCAGATCCCCGGCTAAAAGCTTCACTTTGAGCGGGCGAAATGGAACATATCCATTCAACCCTAAAAGTCTAAAAGCCTAAGGAACCGCACGGCTGAGAACCGCCAAGTCTGATGGACATAGCAAAAGGTTGGGCAAGCACTGCTGCCGCTGGACCTTTCGCCAAGTGGCATTTGCAGAAATTTGTCTTAGCAATATGGGAATCAGCAATTCTTGGCGCGGCAAGTCGGCAGCTGTCCGAATCAAAAGGGGGAGACGCTGAATCCGGGATCAAATTTCATGTGCACGACGTGGAGTAGCTGGGCCAGCAGAGACACCCTCAAAGTTACCCCCCTAAATGGTGTTTCAAGGGAAGCACCCCACACGCCCCCAGAAAAAGTGAGGTCCTTTCCCCAGAGAATGAGGTCTTATTCTGGGAGTACCCGCAGGCAAACAAACTACATGTCTTTGTCCTGTGACTCATTACATGGCGTAGTCTGGTTTGACAGTGACCCACCCGATACTTAATACCCTTCCGATTCTCCTCAAGGATCCTCCTGTTTGGAATATGCAGGATAATTGTTGTGCCCTAAGACTCCAGTGGCCATGGAAAAAAAACAGGCCTCCTTGTGAGGTTGTTGATTTTACCGTGCAATCGAAACAAAAGCACACTGCTTTTGTACAAATGACACTTTCTCAGGCGAGAAGACCCCTCATGCCCAAAGGAAGCCCCTGAACTATGCCCAACAGCCGAACCCCTCCCTGAAAAGTCCTGAAAGCTGCCCCAAAGAACCCAAAAGCAGCCTATCTGCGAGAGGCAATGACCCAAAGACCGAGCTCAGCTTGGGATAAAACCCACGTAAAATGGCCCAAAATCCCCCCCCCCCCCAATGGCCCAAATCCCCCCCAATGCCCCCCCCGCCCTTCCCCGGTCTGGCTATGCAGGTCCCTCCTGTCCGCCATCGAGCTCCGAAGCCTCGGAGCCGCAATTTGTCAGATCCGAGCTGAAAGTGACGAGAGCTCTTGGGTCAAACGCGGAAACTACTGATGGATGGATGCGAAATCCATTTCGCACCCAAGAAACCCAACGGAAGGATGCGATTCCCCTACGCAAATACCAACCAACGTGTTCTGGTTTCAACCATGGGTTCATTTTGTGGGGCAGGAGTTCTACCACCCACTAAAAAGGATCTAAAAGGCGAAGGAACCGGATGGCTGGGAGCCACCTACTCTGGACCCCGGAATGAGAACCCCGTCCTATTCATAGGGGAGAAACTCCCCTCGAGTGATGACTCCTCACTCAGGACACGAACCGTTGATTCATCTTCGGTTCCCAGTGCCCTGCCCTTGGGCCCTTGGGACAATTTTCCGAATGGGGTAGATGAGGTCAAACGCCAGGCGGAAAAACTGGGTTGCCCGAATATTCACGAGGGGCGGCAAAATCCCGAAAACAACCCTTTGCCCCTGACAACCTTGAAATCCCCTCCAGGGCTCAAAACCACAAGGGCATGTTTGGCACTGATGGGATATTTTGGGACTTGGACTTTTGGGACTTGTCTTTGGTCAATGCTCAACACCAAACCAAGAACTTGAATCGTGTCCACTCTTTGCAAGGGCAAATAATCCCACCCCCTAAAAATAGAACGGTCCCCCCCGCCCAAACAAAACCAATTAGGAGGGTGTTGTTAGGGTCGCATAGGACTGTTTCAGACTGCGTTGTTTAGTACTGGGCTCAAATTGGACAAGTGATTTGCACCAAAATGTGTTCAGAATGCAACTTGTGAGTAGGATTTGTCATGTGTGTTTTTCAAAATGAAAGCTAATAATAAAATTTCAAAAGAGACCTTATGAAGGGAACCTTAACGGAGACCCCCCAAAAAATAAACAACTCTCCCGCAAGGCAACCCTTTGGTGGCCCCTACGAAGCCCATCTGGGGAGCTAGGCTGAGTTCATCTGGCGTCTAGAGAGTTTAGTATTGGTTTAGTACTGGAATTCAAACATAGTTTGGGCATGTTTTCTGGGGTCGGCTGGAAGCATTTTCAGTCTTGGGGTCCGTTTATCAATAGGAAGACGGGATTGCCTACAAAAGTTTGAAGGAGCCCCTGAGCAACCGTTGGCTGGTGGGTTGGGTAGGATCGTGCTTTCTGAGTCCAAACCGCAACATGCCAATCGAGTTGATCCTGTGTTCTCAGCCCGGACACCCAGGTCTAAGTGGATCAGTTTGGACGCCAGAAATGATTTGGATGATTTGGGGGCCATGGCTAGTGGAAACCAGGCAAACCCAAAGGTCAGATCCGCTCGACTCGCTTTGGACAAGTGAGTCACAATCAAAACCCGGTACAAAAATGGTCGACCCAGAACTATGTAAAGAACTCAGAAGGCGGATATCCGCAGCTATTTATGGCTGGGATCGTCCCTTACTAACCTTCATCTGCCCAGGTTTTGATTGTGGCTCAAGTGAGAAGTTGATTTTTCCAAGCGGGACCAACGAACAAAACAACAAAAAAGCAAGGGGCACCGCTGGACGGTCGATGTTCAAGCGAAAAAGGGCGCTCGAAAAGCCGGGCGCCGGACGAGCGAATGCTTCGAGTGGAAGGATGCCACTCTTGGCATGCTTCGAGCCAATCCAGGCGATGTTGAAGCCTCCAATTCACTTACCTGTTCAACCCACCTAGGTCTTAAGTATTTGCTTCAAGGGCAAACATGTAAGATGCTACGAAACGTTGAGCCAGAGCGGTTCTCCCTTTGGTTTCCGTTGGTTGACGGAGAATAATGCAACAAACAAGCTCAATAACAGAATACGAGATATGCCGTATTGCGTGGCTTCCGGGGCAGGAAATACCGACTCTCAGATCTACAAAACACCGACCCGAATTCCAGAAGAAGCTCCATTTCAACTTTACAGAACCGTTCCTTTGCCTCCCACTCGACATCCTCTGTGGAGTGAAACTCATGCCCGGTGAGGCTGTCGATCGCCGCTTTACTCCTCGCGTTCGCCTGGGTTTCTGGGAGTCAACTTTGTGACTTCAGTTGCGGCGAAATCACATGGAACGCACACCCGTTGGGCTTCTCACCCGAGTGTTTGTCCTCGAGAGAGGTTTGTTTGGTTGTTTGAACAGAAAAAAACAAACAAAAGGAACAAAACACCAAACAAAAAGAAAGGGGAAACCGGAAACGGAACACACATCTTGAAAGCACGGACGCAACATGCCGCTGGGCAAGATCACGCGTTCACATCATCCGAAACATCGAGGAGACCTGAGCTGGCGATGAGCTCGCCATTGTGTCAGGAAATATCCGCCCTCAACGTCAGGAGTCGGTTGGTCAACAATTTGAGGCGTTTCCAGAAACAGGGTAGGCCCCGGATTCGTTTTGGCGTCCTAACGCCCTCCCAACTGGCAACGTCCTGCTGACGGCAAGGGTCACCAATTCCATTTTCCCGGTGACCAAGGGAAACCGGGAATGCCAAACTTGTTGCAGCGGTATAATGGTGAAACAAAAAACACTCTCTGATTGAAGACGTCCAGTTTACCAAGTAGACTGCCAGCAAATACTACTTTAACGGGACCCCTCGCAAACAAAAAGGAATCGTTATTTGGTACCCCCAAACCCCGCCCGCCGGCACCGCAAAAAACTCCAGAAGCGGCAGAAACAGTAGCATCAGTCTTGTCATGTTGGCTGAGCCTGCTCTTGATCGCCCTCACTAGCCACGAAAATTCTGCCACTTCCTTCCTTGCTGGTGCTCTGCAGGGAATGAGAAATGGAATGGCCCCTATAAACAATGGCAACTGGTGGCTTCCTTTGAGGGGATGCCTAGGTTCATTCAACCACATTCCCTACCGATCTCGCACCGATCGCAAGTTTCTTGCCAGTGCCTTCTTTCAGTGCTATGGAACAATGAGAGGAGAAAACCCCAGGCCCGAGTATAAACATGCCACCAGATGTCACAGGCAACAGCATGAAAAAACAACCAACAACAACACACACACACACACACAATCAGAAAGCAATCAAGCCCTACACAACATGTTCAAGATTCAATATGATGCTATAACCTTTGCCTGGAGCTTTGCTTGTTTGCTTGTTTGCTTGTTTGCTTGTTTGCTTGTTTGCTTGTTTGCTTTCGTGCTTGCTTGCTTGATTTGTTCAAGGTGTTGACTCTTCTCGGTTCCAAGCTTCTCTGCACATCCAGAAGTCACCTACAGGCGTGAGTTCTCCGGAACCTGCGATCTGCAAGGAATCTCAACCCCGGAAGCAATGAAACATGTGCAAAGCCCAAGGAATAGACAAAAAAGCAAAAACGTTGGCTTCTGCATAGGGCAACCACTCAAGCCTTCTCCACTCTGAGGTACACCAAGAATGGTCAAAGCCAAAGATATGGCCGTGGATCAACAAAAAGTGACCCCCGTTGCGGCCCCTTGGAGGGAAAGACCAACACCTGCGGTTTGGCCCGGCTCTGAAAAAAATGAGCCACACCCATATATGTTGCCATGGGTCAAAATCCAAATCGTACCCCCAGTGAACGGGACCCAATCCCCACTAAAATAGGTTCTGGTGCACATATCCCAAAATGGTACCAAAACGGTTTTGACCCACGGCCATGTTGCTTTCTGAGGAGACCCCAGAAACCCCTTAAGTTTCTTTCGCAAGGACCTCTGACGTTCACATTGGCGAGTGGCTGCAGAAAGGAGCACGAGCAGGACGATGCTGAGGAGGACATTCCTCGAAATGTTTAAAGACCCTACCGCGATTGCCGACGACATACCACAATCCACACCCTAAAGATCTAAAGGCATTGTGCAAATTATGGCAGTGGGCGAAAGCCGTGGATCCAAAAAACCAGGGTGTTCGGCAACGTAAGTGGGTAGCAACCTAGGTTGCAATTACAACGCACATCCAGGAACCACACATGGATCGAAATCCGCCCCCCCCCCCAATTCCACTTTTCAGGTGGGGATGCAAAACGTTCTCCCCCATTGGGGCGATCAAACACAAGCTGTGAGAACCTTCTTGGGACAGGTTCTTAGAAGAGCTTCTGCTCGAATGTGGTCGAGGTCAGAACCCTGTCCTGGCATATCTCTTCTCAGAATGGCAAAGACCAAAGAAACAAGCTAAAGACCTCAATAAGGTCTTGGTTGGACGAAAGCCCAAAAAAAACGGGAGAGTGGGGAGAGGGGGGGGGGATTGGGGGGGATTCCTGAGACCAGCGGATTTGGCTTGTTGACTTCCAGCGGTTTCCGATCCGAGCATCAGCATGACCAGCCCGATCAGCAAGCGCTTGGCACCTCGCAGCGCTTTCGGAACGGTTCCTATGACTCACTGGCTGAGTGGATGGCCCCAAAAAAGTCCAAACTTTATATTTACCACTAAAATTGTCTTCCCAAAAAGTTTAAAGTTCATGAACTCAGGAAGTGAGAGTAACAGGAGTCGGCGCACTGCCGTCAAGAGACTTATGCGAAGGCAAGCCCTGCGAACTGCATAGAGAAACTTCTAAGGCAAAAAGTCAGCCTAGGCTTAACCCCTGCTAAGCACTGTAGAAGGTTCTTGGAAGGGTTCTTGTTCAAAGTGCTTGCCAAGGCTTCTGACTCCACCCATGTGCTGACTTCCTTTGTTTTGCCCTGACCAACGACACTCCCTCAAACAGCCCAACGCATATCCTTGCAAACAAAAACGTACATGATTGGGTGGGACTTGGGGGCTCAGTTCCATTCGAAACCCGAGATGTCACCAAGCAACATATGGACCATGTCTGTCTCCCACGACATGAGCGTGTTCCGCCTGCACAAAGTCAAAACAAAAACGCCTTGCAAGTCCATAGAAAACCGCGTCAGCTGTTGTCTCCAGCCAAACATAGCTGGGCGAAATGGAAGCTCCCACTAAACACTAAAAAGCTAAAAAGCTAAACAAAAAACACATGTTTTTTGGGGGAACCACCGAGATAACAATTGTAACATGTTTGATTCTGATTTCTATGTTTGCATCGCCCCTTCATGGGGTCCTCGGACAGGTCTAGGGTCTACGCCAGGAGAAGCTTGGTCCAAGCGTAGGATAAGCAAAGTTGACAACGCCGGTGCACCCGGCCGTTTCTGAGCACTCCGGCGTGTTACGCCATCCTCCTGCGACAGCAGCTCCTCATCGGCATCTCCTGGCAATTCTGAGGATTTAGCTATATTCGAAGCCGTCCGCATCAGCAGTCAGACAAGTCAGCTAGTCAGCACAGTCAGCCAGTCAGCCAGCCAGCCAGTCAGCCAGTCAGCCAGTCAATCAAGCAGTCAGTCAGTCAGTTAGTCAGCCAGTCAATCAATCAATCAATCAATCAATCAATCAATCAATCAATCAGCCAGTCAGTGAGTCAGCCAGCCCGAAGTCACCAATGTGGCAGCCCGTGGGCCAAGGCATGTGGGGAGCAGCTGCAAAAAACGTGCGGCAATGGCCTCAAAAAGTATCTTCGGAGGCAAACGTGCAAATCATTTTGGGCACATCCTTCACGCTAAAAGAAGGAAATAAGAACAACGGGTGTCAGTGAACAAAGACGATGTAAAAGCGAGTGCAAGGCGCCCGCAACGGGCTCCCCTTGGGCCTCTATACCAAAAGAAAGCATCTTTTAGGTGGCGGAAGCGGGATCGCATTCAAATGTCAAGCACAAAGATCTGGACATGCTGGGCTTCCATCGCGCCCCTTCAGTGCTGAGTAAGCATCTCGTACTTTTGCTTGGCAAAAATACTCGAGGCCGACCCTTTAAACCATTGACTGAAGTATGGTAATGCCCCGCTCTGTACAAACACTGCGCTCTTTCTGTAAAAACATCTAGCCCTGGTTTCTCCTGTAGAACGGCTTTTTTTTTGCACTTCCATGTTAGTTGGTGGGAGGGTACTGGTGTCTCACTTAATTATATTGGTCTTAAAGGGTTGACTAAAAGCTTTGAACAGAATCTGAACATGCCTGCGACCCCAGATTCGCAGAGGTGGGCCAAGTTACTAAGCCAGAAGGGTCTTGCGGTTGGCGGGGAAAGTGAAGGAAACCCAGAAGGTCGAAGGTTCAAGTGGTAATAAGAGGTTGACTCCCAGGTAGCTCAAAACCAGGTGCCTTCCAGCAGCCCCCCTCCCCCACCGCCACTCAGTCCCCTTGCCACTCGACCGAACGAGGGATCATCATGAGAATCCAGCTCATTTTTTGCAGGGATGAGAATGAGGTGTAGCTGTGCAAAGCGCCTCAAAAATACAAGGCCTGGGGCACCTAAACATGATTTGGGAGAATGCCCTTGCAAACTAACATGGGATCTAGATGGCTATGGTTGGAAGCACCACATCCCTTGAAGGGCGAAGGGTAACTACCGTGGGTAGGTCCGTCCAACCCGCGCTTTCTGAAGAATCGGGTCGTCCTAGGCCTACAGCTTTGGAGACGGCGATCCTGGCACTCTCCAAATGCTCAGGGCTCCTCTTGGAATTAAGCCAAAAAGGTATGTGTCACAGGGCGACCAACCACAAAATGGGCGAACACCCTCTTTGGTTTCCCTTTCAATACCAACCCCGAAAAGGGCATCCTCAAAAAAACAAAGCCCCAGAAGTAACCCTGGCTACAAGGTTGTTCAAGAAGTTAACCGGAGCGAACTCCTCTGCCAGAGTTCATGGCCCTGGAAAAAACGCAGCACATGTCTGCCCTTTTCAGTGGGTACACTGGGAAACCATGAGCAAAGCCCCTGTTGCCTAGGAGGTCCGTTTCACTAAGAGGGAATCCATAGCACCACCCCAAGCAATCCGGGCCAATGTGAATTAAGATTTCCCCCTTGGAGGGCCAAATCGCATCCTTTGCCAGTCATCTTGACTCATGCATCTCTGGTTGAGCCCTTTGCGCAGGGTCCAGTTGAATAATGCATGATAACACACATCATATATATTTATATATCTATATGTATATATATATGTATATATATATATGCATGCAAAGGTGCATGTGCTTTACATGCTCTGCATGTTTCATGTTTGGTCGCCTGCTGATCAACCACTGGGGTTGCTCCGAAGATCCGGCCGTCTGTTCAAATGAGATGGGCGACAAGTCTAAATTGGGTGCCCATAAAACAGCGGACTCTGACCCTTGCAATGGTAGCTTTAGGTCCACACTTGTTTCTCGCCACCAACCATTGTCCGCCCAAACATTAAGGAACGTGCAAAAAACTCAAGGGGTAACCTTTCAGGAAGAAATGACCTAAGTTACGGCAGTAGGATGGTAGATGCCGACATACTGAGCTGAGATGCCCAGCCCAATCTTTGCGTTGATCCTGGGAATGGCCGACATCCACCATCCCTTTCGCTTTGTTGCTTAATACCCACTGATTCATGATTAGGATGGCCAAGCCCCAAACATGTCTCAAATCCAGCTGGTTGGAAGTGACACCAATTCTTTAAGACACATGTTCACCTTGCCTTGCCAAACTTGAAATCCCCCCAACAAACCCGCACATGGCTGGAAAACCACAAAAACTGCACCCAACTTATTGAAGCCAGTGGCCGTTTCCTGGCCACACCATTTGTTTTGTCTCTTGGAGCTGCACTGGCCACTGGGAACCCCATCGATCCCCTCGCACATCTCTCGCAGATAAACCTAGTCGCCTAGTGGGCCTTGGTGCAAAAACTTCCATTTGCTTAAGAATATGTGTCTATTTCCCTCGTTGTTTTTTAAAGGGAATCTATCACTACCGTTTGATTCTCTTTTGTTTCGGCCCCGAGGCTTGTCCCTGGGGCTCCGGGCCCAAAGCGCAGCAAGGGCCGCAGCGGGCGCTCCAGCCATTGCAGGGCACTCCAGCCCTCCAGCACCTGGAGAGACGTCGAGGGGCCCCTCACTTTGCTTAAGCCGCCCGTGGAGCGTCTTCGTGTCCGGGGAAAACGTGAGACAAGATAGATATCCAATCATATCCAATCGTGGAAATCGATGATCTTCATAACCAACAGGGAAAGTCTACACATATATATATATAGATAGAAACAAACAATTTCAGCAAACGGAAGTTTGTGTGACCTCTTTTTGGGTGGCTTCAAAGGAAAACCTAAAAGGTAAAACCAAGTCTAAACAAAACAAAATCATTCCATGTTTGGACTTCGAGCTGAGCCGGCGCCTGGCAGGACCTTCCCTGTGGTAATTACCCAAATGGCCCATACAAAAACTTGTCAGGTACACATCGACCACCCTTGGAAGGTGCAAATATTGTGTAATCAGGCAAACCTAATTGGGTGTTTGGATTGGTGGTGTTGTTGACCAAGTTTCCGAAACCAACGACCGAAAAATAACTTGGTCCACGCCTCAACTAGGGTATTACTTCCGTATAGGATCATTGCACTTAGGATTTGAACACGTGGATTGGTTGGGCTTCTTACGGTCCTTATATTCAGAGGTAAGTTAGGTAAGTTCATAGACCCTGCTTCGGCCAAAGGGGAGCTTTCTTTAGTTGCCCAGTGGGAGGGTTCCCCATGTCTCCTCCCGTGAGTTGGAAGGATCGAGTTGGAATGAGTTCTGTAATGAGTTGTAGTGACCCTGACCATCCAATTGAAGACTTTCTCTAAGGATTTCTCTACATTTCCCCTAAATCTTAGCAATCGTCGAAACCAACAAGAGACTAAAGTCCATGAACTCAAGAAGTGAGAGTTGGGGAACCCCCTGTTTTAGGAAGGGCACCACCCACCCTTTTGGGCGTGCAAAGCCCAACCCGTCAGAGGGCAGCGAAAAATTGAGAGCCCGCCGTGAAGGCTCATGAAGGGTTTCCACCCCTAGACGTGGTGAATGGGTGTGGGTCAAGACAGGGGGACCCAACCAAGGTGTTCTGTGCTGGTTTCCTTTCGAACTTTGCCCCGCAAGAATACTCCCAAACAACACACGCCCTTACACATATCCTTCCTGTACCGAACCTATGCCAATATTTTCCCCACCCCGTGCCAATAAAATAACCTGTTGGTGCTTGGTGGTTAAAACAACAAACTTGGGTTTATCTCCAAAGGGGAAGCCTCCCCAAATGGCTGCCGTCCCTTTGAACCCAATTATAATTACATCTACCTTCGGAAACAAAAAAAACAAGCAGTTCACCCACACGAGCAACGGTCAATACTGTCGTGTTCGGTAAAGGGGATAGGGCTCTCACCAAATTGAAACAGGAAAAGAGGGGTTACTCACTAAATTCTCCCATCACAGGGGTGATGGGAGACGCATCCTTGAATGCAAGTAATGCGAGTCTTAGGTTTGGCGAAGATGTGCCATGGTCACATCTCCGAATTTGTGGGCATGGTCATTGTTCCTGGCCATCCCTGAGTAAAGCAACCAATCTTGAAATGGCACAAACAAAAAGGGGTCCAGTTCTGCCGCTTGTTTCCGTCGCAGGTTACTAGGTTCAGGGGTTTTCATCAGACAAAACGCTCAGCACTAAACAAGCGAACCACCACCAGTCTCGCTTCCAAATCCCTCGAAAATACAAACTTCTCTGACGCCCTTTGCATCAGAACCCCAACGCTAACCACATGCATGAAACCAGCAAACCTACCTCAGCTTCTGAAATTCCCACCGAAGCAAGTAACACATGTTGGGTTCCAGTCCATATTCAGTGAACCTTAACAATTAAAGCTCATGTCCAACAACAAATCCTCACTTTCATGGATGTGGAAATTGCCGGTTCACACTCTGAACTTTCCGTCTCACTTGGTCAAAGAGTCAAAATCCAAGTAAGGATCCCAAATCAGCTCCTCCCCCCCCTCCCCTCTCCCCCTCTTTCCCACCCCTGAACCCCAGGGCAACCCCCGAGCCAAGGCAGGTGATTCTCTCCCGAGCCCGCCCGCCTCGTTGAGGTGAGGGCGCAGGCCTGGGCGCTCCAAGAGCCACCAGGTGATCCCCAGCAGGGGGATGAGCATCAGAAACCTCGGGTCACGTCCCCCGAAAACGCCCTGATTCCTTTCGAATTCGCCGCTGCTTTTGGTTTCAAAATGTTCAAAACCTTGAAGCCCCAAAAGCCCTGATTCCTTGCGAACTTCTGTCCTCCCTTTGGTTTCAAAACCTTAAAGCTACCCCCAAATAACAAGTGCTATGGTGGAAGGACGTGAGTTTCAAGGGAGAGAGGACACCCCTTCCATCAGCTCCAGAACCTGCCCAAAAAAGCGGAGGCCATAAGCGCTGTTAAGGCAAAGAAACAAGGGGTAAACGGAGGCCTAACGGTCGGGGTATCACGCTCTTGGGGCATGATAATTACCCTGTCAGGCCGTGTTTTCATCCTTTCGGGTCCGGTTTACCGTTGAATTTTTGCAGCCACCTGGTTGTTTAAGCACTGATCTTGCCCCGCTTTTTTGTTGCTCTCTCTCCCTCTGGAATGCTTGGTCTGAGCAGCAGAAGGCCCACCACTGCCAGCAAGGCCATGGCCACACTCGCCTGAGGACGCAGCCGAAATTTGTCAACCGGAAGCTTGTTTGTTTCTGTTCTGTTTTTTTTTTTTTTTGTGGGGGGGGGGGGGGGGGGGGGGGGAGGGGCATGTTTTTCTTTTTTTTTGGGGGGGGAGGGGGAATCCTCTTTGGGGCTGGCATCAAGGCAAACCAAAGGGAAATCGCTGAAATCTGAAATCACCCTATTTGAGGGTCCCTCATGGGTAGGGTGCCTTGTTATTTATCAACCAAGCGGAGTGAAACGAAGTTCAGTCCCTCAAAACATCAAATGGATTGCGAAAAGGTCGTCCCCCAAAAGAGATTCCGCCGTATTGTTTTGGTTGGTTCCATGCTTATTCAAAAACAAAAGGCCTTTGCTCGGTGACTTCAAAGGAAAGCGAAAGGAAAAGGGGCTTTCCTTCTGGAGGTCTGGAGGTCTGGAGGCCTGTCCAGGTCTGTGCCTTCGTTTGCGTGGAGCTTCGAGATTGACCCACGCAAGTCGGGGTGCAGCTGCCGCCAGGTACACCCCAGCCTGATATGGAACTTAAAACAACCGAACGCTGGAGCACTCTCGTTTTCAAGACCCCCCCCCAATTCCAGGAGAAATGCTCACCCAACACTTGGGGAGAGGCCCGCACACGATCTCAAGGCCATGTTCAAGCGGAATTTTGGGAAATAAGGCTTGCAAACCACCATGCGTGTGTAAGGCAGGATATGCCCCTAGTTCCCTGGATTTTTTGGAGAAAGGGACGGACGTCCATGATGTTTTCATTGTAGTGCTACAAATGTGCACTTCAATGATTCAAGGGTGACTACATACCCCCTACCAACTCCCTTCAAGCTGAGAGTACCAAGATTTGCGTGGGTTACCCTCCCTCCAACAATCATGGGAGGCTGACAGGGGCTTGTCCCGGGATGTTCCACTGGAACAAGGTATGTGGGTTCTGTAAGGATGACATCCATACCCACCTCCAAAGGAAGCCCGAAACGTTCCCCGGCCACAAGGTCGTAGAACCTGTAAAAGGACCCCTTGACACATTGAGTATGCTTTGTTGTGGCTTTGGAACCCTCAAAGCTGTAATTGCTGAAATGATGCAATTAACTTTATTTATCCGGCCGGGTCCGCCTAACATAATTTGATTCCCCCCTTAAAGGGAAGCCATCCTTCTGATTTTCCAGGATTTATTACACGTTGAGAACTGCGCTGAGTACCTTGGAATACTGCAAGGGATGATTCATTCCGTGATCCCTGTTCAGAATCTGCAATATGATCGAAAATTAGGGACATCAAAGGTAGCGGAAAGTTCCAACACAAACTACCGTAGGTGCGGCTGCCTGTTTTGATTTACGCGTGTTTTGGGTAGGGCGCTATGAAACAACCAGGCAATGAATGCGGTCTTTGGGGCTAAGTTGGACAAAATACGTGTGAACAGCCAACCCCAAAAGGGTCCAATTCCTTTGGCGGGAGTCCAACTGGAGGCCGTCAATGGTGGTTGGAGGATGTTTAAACCGGCTGGCCCAGCCCCGTTTCTGAGGATTTCCCTGTTGAGGGCGCCAGAAGATAGGAACAGCTTCACCTTTCTTTCAGGGAACTGCCAAATGGAACCAAGGACTAACACCTGCGGTCTGGTAGATTTTGACCCAACCTGCAAAGAACCGTGATTGAAGATTGAACACACATTTTTGGAATTTCCCACCCCTCTTGGTTCGGCTGGTGAAGTTTGACCCATAATGTTTGACCCCATACTAATCAACCTCAGTTTATCAATTGGGGGGTGTCCCTGGGTTGAGTGGGGAATCATCACTTTTGGAGGGGAACTCCCCGCATTAACAAACTGGGGTTGATTAGTACGGGGTCAACATTACCAAACTCCCTGAGAATCCGAGGCAGCAAGACTCGGCAAGACTCAAAAACCCGCCGCTGCCCGTCGGCTCGGGTCCCGGGCAAAGTCTCGCCGGATCTCCGCGATGCTCACGGCGCCGGGCGCCGCGAGGCTGGCGCGCAGCCTCTCCTTCACCCGAAATAAAAGAAACCCATCGGCAAAGCCAACAACGAGTCACTTGCAACCAAAACCGATTCGGCACAACACTGGTCGTAATCCCAGAACCATGTAAAGAACCAAGAAGGCGGATATCCGATGTATGGCAAGGGGATCGTCCAAATCTTACGAACCGGATCACTTACCCGAATCGGTTTTGATTGCACGTGGATCGCTCAACTGACCCGGCGGATCCCAGGGAAACTCGCCTTATAAACCATCCAACTGGGGGACTTGTGGATTCATTCCCCTCATTCCCTACCGAGCACCAAGCAAAACAAATGAAATGTTACAGGATGCCCACCCAACTGGATCCCAGGTACTACAGTAGGCATTGGGGAATGAGAATAGGAATGATCCTCATGAAAACCATCCAGCTTTTGTTCTCTTTTCTTTTTTTAAGGGGGCATCCTGGATGTCCCCTCAATCCCCTCATTCCCTACCGAGCACCACCAAGCGAACCCCTACAGTAGGTAACCCTCCGCCATTGTCCTTTTGGTGTTTAAAGGCTGGCAAGCCCTTGGTTACCGACAAAACCAAGTAAATTCAATCACTGGGCAACGTCACCCCATCGCGTTGAGTAAGGCCAAATAACACCAAACACTCACTTCCTGAGAGGATGGCCCAGTAAAGTGACCAAACCTTTTGTTTACGACTAAACTGGTTTTCCCCAAAAGGTACATCTGTGAACTCAGGAAGTGAGAGCAAGTCTGAGCTCGATGTGTGCGTACCTTTTTAAAACGGAACAGCTTTCCCAGAGCAGCAGTGTCACCTTGGGTGTAATTTGTTTCCCCAGCTCATGGGTTCTGACCAAAGTCACTTTGCTGGACAGGGTTCCAGGGGTTCCAGGGGTTCGGAACTGGTGGGGATACCAGCTGGGATTATCGGCACAAGTCTGGGCTGCTTGCTGTTTCTTGAAGACCACGAACCAATAAAATTCGCACGAACATGTCCATGTTTTATTCATGTAGACCCTTGTAAGGCCCTTATTCGCTCATATGTTTCCCTGACAGCTGATTTCTTTGGGGTTCCGAGCAGTTTTCAGCTTTGTCTCACATCTCAAAATGGCTTGCGCTCATAAGCTAGGGACACTCCCATATTAAACTATATGCCATAGTAGGGGTTGATTCATCCTTAAAGGTTGGCATTTAAACGGTCTTTCCCACAACCCGCCAGAAACTCCAGACGAGGCATGGGCTCTGCTTGCGGTGTGCTGAACTGGGCCAGCGGCGTCCATCTCCCGGATCCGCACCGCGACGCCCAACACGAAGACCTGGAGACCAAAAACTTTTGGTCGAGCCTGGGGTTTGGTTTCACGCGAGGCGTTTCCCACGCGGGATCCGTGGGTGTGCTTTTGTTTGAGGGTGCCCCTGGTTTGGTAGGGATCAATATAAAAGGAAGACCCATCATGTGGCGGGTAGGATTCCTAAAAAAGGACACACCCAAATTGGGGCCGTTGAATTGGGCGACCCATTGGAAAAGTGACAAAAACGGCGGACACTCAAAATGATTGGGTCTTGGAGATTTGACATCTTCGGGAGCAAGAAGAAGCAACCTTGCGAGAGGCCTAACAGGTAAGCAAGCTTCCCGAAAACTAAATCATGCTGAACAGGGGCTCTACAAAAAGAACATTCATTCCCTTTGGTGTCCTTTTACCGCCGAAAGTCAAGAATTATGTGTGATATGGAGCATGCAGAAATGCGCAGAAAGAAAACCGTTGGCCCTTCGTGCCTTGATCCAGTCTGACGTGGTCTCAGGGTAGAAGCCCCTGTCGACCATCCTCGGAGGGCATGACAAGGACCAAGGATCCACAAGGCTGTTTCTCTTTAACGTATCTTGGTTGCTTTCTGCTCTGCTGAAAGTTTAACTTTTGTAATGGTTTAATGGGAAACCCCACTAGTTGGCAAAAAGTTAGTTAAAGTCCTAACATCCAAGCATGCAACAAAGGTGTGCCTGTACCTACTTTCGGGCGTGAAAAGTGCAGTCAAAAGGAAATCACAACTGTCGGGATATCCTTACTTTGACACGGAAGGACCTTTTCCACAGTAATTAGAAGCAAGCAGCACCCTCTTGTTGGTTCACAGGCAAAACCCACTCCCGACAGAAGACAGCATCACTTGATGTCTGGGTTTTTGTCTCCCAGACAATGCATTCTGATCCTACGCCCAGCAAAAAGTCGCCGCTTTTTGCTGTTAAGGGAACAAGAGGAACAACCAAAAAAAGGCAAAGGCAACCCTGAATATTGACTTCCTCAGATTGGCCAGGCAAGTCTGAACTTTTAGTTTACTACTGAAATTGTCTTCCTACAAAGCTTAAAGTCCAACAACTCAGGGATTGAGATATGATAATCTAGCAAGGACTGCTCTTCGACTCTAAGATCAAAAAGGAAAAACCAGCTTGGGTTGCTGCAACTTCTGACTGCTCGCTGGTTCACTCCCGCACACAAACAACAATCTGCTCACGGTCCATTCAGGCAGCAACGGAGCATGCTACGTGTTCAAAGGCCTTTCCTGGTTCCTAGGTAAACTCCTTCTAGTTTTTTCTTTCAAGAAGGATATGCACTATTGAACATGTGCAAAGGCCCGTTTTGGGCCTCACACTTCATTTTCCACTCGCCTCAGATATGCGAATTCGATCAGCTTCATTAAATTCACTTCCTGAGTGGATTGGCATACTCCCGCACCTCTGCAATAAAGTACCCTCACATAAGTCCACCCTTGTTGCCAGAAAGGCCCTGGCAGAAGAGTGGCAACTGGAAAGACATGGCGCACCACTTGCTGCTCAAGACGCTCTTCTGCCTCTGCGGGAATGGGCAGCGTGATGCCTGCAGTCGCCGACACCCAAAACGCAAGCAAAGGTTCCTGGCCAAAAGCGCTGCCGGGGAGGTCAGTTGGCCATGGGTCAAAATCCCGTACCCCCAGTGAACATCCCAATTCCCACTAAAATAGACTAAGATGGGTGGTGCACCTACCCCAAAATGGTACCATCAGTTCATGAAAGTGTGCAGGGTTGGAGGCAAAACGCCTTTCTGTGATACTAACAAATCCATATATGACAACGTTACTTTCAATCCGAACGACCTTAGCTAGGTCTGGCAGTGGGATTTGCAAATTCCACAACAGCATGCAATAACTCCATCCGAAACCTATGGGATTTCAAGGCTACCGAAACCGCAAACAAGGGATCCCACAGGTCTCAACGACGCATTCGATTCGATTCGATCCAGTCGACGCATTCGGATCGATCCGAGCCGCGTCCATAGCTGTGGATGGACTGCACCGCCGCTGCAGCCACTAAGACCAGCACTAGGTCGAAGCGAGCGACCACCTCGAATTCAGGAAACTCGTTCCCCCACTGGCTGGCTGGCTGGCTGGCTGGCTGGCTGGCTGGCTGGCTGGCTGGGTAGGTGGGCCCAAAATGTTCAGTTCCTGAGTGGATTGGCCCAAAAAACGTCTATATAGCATTTGTGTGAACCAGTGAACCGCATGGTCCAAACCCAAAAAGTGACTAAAGTCCATGAACTCAGAAAATGAAATACAAGTTTTCCCGACCTTTTGAGCTAAACATAGCCTTGCCAGCTGCCCAACAATAGATTAGAAGCTTGGAGTTGGAGGCTGTGGTGGACACTTAGGGCCTATCTTGCCACCTTCTGATTTTTGGGCTTAGAGGGTTGCCAGTCTTGCAGTGTTCCCAGTTTCAGCCATGGTCACGGTTCCCGTTAAAGGGGTCTTTGTGTTGCCACAATCCCCCGATCTAGGAAAAACAAAACGCATTTAGCCAAGTTGCAATGACTGAAGATAAACCAGTGGAATCAATTTGGGGGTGCAGTTTCTGATACAACACGCACCCCAGTTGCTATCATTGCAGTCCACACTCGCACCCCCGGGGCCCCGGGCATTGACGGCTTCCGCCACATGGGGCCGCAGCAGGGCGAAAAGCATTGCGACAGCCGCGGAAGTCGCGTGAATTTTGCCGCTTTGATTTTATGAGAAAAGGGCTGGCCTCAGGTTTCCTGCTAAAAGTTTTTTTGTTTAAACTGTTGGTGGGTTAAATGGAAATCCCCACAAACCCCAAGAAGCAACAAACAATAAAGGGATGGCTGGGAGTGGTTTTGGAAGGGGTAGCGCAGAAGGAGACTATTGCAGTGGGGGAAGTGGGGGTCCTCACTCCATTTCAGGCTCCTGATTCGTCATGGGAGGTTGAGGTTGCGATGGCGCTAACCCCTGGGTTGGCCGAACGGACCCCCACCTTGAATTTGCCGGCTGGCGGTGTGGGCAGTCATGCAGGAATTCCAGCGGGTAACTCGGCTGGGACTCGCTTGTGAACCATTTCGGATGGCCTTGCCCTCTTTCTCCCCATATCAAAATTCACCATACGGATTTAAAAAGAACTCGCAGCAAAGAACCGGCGAGTCCTGTGAAGCTTCTCCTTGTTTCTCGACCCCGCTCCAAGTGAGGAAGCTTGAGGTGATCGCTATTGATCGCTCTCAAGCCAGAGAGAAAAAACGGCGGTGCTTTGCGGGTTCATGGGCGCGGTCGCACAAACCACAAAGGGGTTTTAGACGCTATGATTCTGGTTAAATGATATTCTCCACTTACCTGGCTCGTGCACGGAATCCGCCCGTGAAGCTTGTTTGCTCGTTGTTGTGCGAGCTCGTTTCACCTCCAAAGCCGCGGCTCGCTTTTTGCCGGGCTACCAGGATGGGCCATGAAATGAAGTTGGGATAGATCGCTGATACCAACAGGATGTGTTCAAAGTAACCTCAAAAGAAAGGATTCCCCCAGGCGAAGTCATGGTCCTCCTTTTACCGAATCCGCAATCGGCATTGGCGGTAGGGGCACTCTGGCCATCTATCCCCATTCAGCTCCGCTCTAATTGGCGGCTCCGGGGCGAGTTCCCATTTACCCTCCACAAAGGCCAGGGCTCAAATCTCCAAACCACCAGTGCAAACCGCCAACTAGGGCTACCTGATACCATTATGCGGGTCCCCAAATTAAAGACGAACCCATATACCCCAAATCCCTGAACAGCGATTGCGAACCGGCAAGTGTTCACCTCCTCCCCACGTGTTACCGCCCATCTGCAGAACTGGACTCGCTAGGGGCAAAATGATTGGAATGGGGTTGGGGGTAAGAATTGCTTAAAATTAATTGGCCCCCTTTGTAGGGCACGCCTTTTTGTCAGCTCTCCATCTGGACCGTGAGGAAACTTTTGAGCATTCCTCCCGTCCGGGCGATCCAAGGGCCCAATTTCCGTGGCGCCGTCCGGGTCTCTCTTAGATAGCCTGGGGAACATGGATATGGACTTCAATTGGGGAAAAACACCTACTGACTGGTGCATCTTCGTCCATGCACAGTGTGGCTTCATAGCCACAAACAAAACCTGGTATCGAAACGGTCTATATAATTATATACCCAAATCCACGTAAGGAAATGCAAAGGCGGCCGTGCAAATTATGGCGAGGACTGTCCTCTATCTACAAGTACGTTCTGAACGTCTACCTGGGACAAACTTCTTTGGGGGTGTCCCCTGCTAAGATTCGCAGCCGCAACCTCAGGTTAAGATGGCCACCACTATTAGGCATTTCGAGCGCCTCTGGGATGGCTCTTTCGACCTCTCAAGCTCGTTTCAAGTGGTCCCCATGTCGAACCATGTTGCTTCCAACTACAAAAGCGAAAACAAGGCGCTGTAAATTGTCTAAGGGAATGGGAATTTCGTCAATAGCTCGTGTTTTGCTAGAGCACCCTTCACCTCTGGGTTGCCATGCCACATAGTGGATCTAGTTGGAATTCCAGAAATTCAGCAGTTGAACAGTGCTGGTTTGTAGTCAGCATTAAACAAAGCCCCAAACAGAAGCGCGCAAAACTGGGAGGTAAGTGAGTCAAACAGCTAGGTCTTGCGACAAGTCTGTTAGAGTATACACACCGCCAGGACGACTTCCAACGATTGAAACGGTATGCAACAGGAACGGCACAGCATGCGCCGCGCAAGCCGTGCGAATGGACCGCGCAGCCGCGCTTTCAGCCTGGCCGAGCTCTAAAAATGAAAGCCACCGAGTCTTCATCTCACTTCCCAAGTTGACTGGGCAAAAAAAGTTTGAACATTTTATTTACCACTAAAATGGTCTTTCCAAAAAGCTTAAAGTCCACCAACTCAGGAAGTGAGTCATTATGGGCGAGTGAGGTCACAAAACTTCTCATGTGTCTCACTCACATCCACCACGCCAGCATCCGCAAGGGCGCGGTGGTGCTCCGGCGAATGGCGCCGGAGGAATTCCACCACCTGCATGTCATGGCTGTGGCTAGCAGCGTCAGAGTCGTGTTTTGACTTTGTGGGCGACTGTGAGGATTCCTTTCACGCGGGACCTGACTACTGACCGGAGTGGGGCGGCTTCACGGTTAGTAAGCAAGGGTCAACAAAAGAGTAGGCCCCCAGGTATTTTCGGGGCCCCTTGGTTCGGACTCTTAACCGCACCAGCCGGGGGGTCAAATACAAATGGCGCTAATCCAATTGAGCGCAGCACGCGGCAGCCGTTTTGGAGTTTGAGGACTTCACATGTTAAACCACTGTTTGGTTTAAGCAACCGGTGTTCCTTCAAAGGAATCGAGGGTTGGTTCCCTGCTGACGACACACTAGTGCCCCCCCCCCCCCACCCACCGTGATCCCGGAGCCAGGCCAAAAGCGCTTTGTTGCTTTATTTTACGAGAAACCCCCTCCAACAAATGCGGCAAAAGGACAGTGTTGGAGGTTTCCGCAATCTTCACCTAGACTCCAAACATGAAGGCCAACCCCGAAACACGAGCGAGTCGGGTGTTCATCAATGGACTGATGGGCGTGCCGCTTTTTCGAGGACAGAAGGGTGGGTGTTCCTTTGGTCTCGCTTGAGAACCGCTCCAAAACATGGCAAGCCGCAAATGGACTTCCAAGAACGGGCGACTGTTCCGTTTGCTCATAAGCCAGAGCGGTCTCCAAAGTCGCCAAAAAAAAGAGGCTTCTGCAAGCCTGGACTTCCCATGTAACTTGCAGGGAACGCAAAAACTGAAGGAAGCCCAAAGGGCAAGTGGGCAGTTGAGTTTGGCCAAAAATGGAACTGGCTGTGGCTCAAAATGAAGCAGGAGGGGTTACGCAGGTTTTGGTCCACGTTTCCACTTACCAGGGTTGATTTCGGTTCCGGTTTAACGTGTTTCAACGTGGTTTCATTTCCCCTTGCCGGCTCCTTGCCTTCACCCGTTGGCCGGCAAGGAGAATGTGTTGGAGCGACCAAACAAAAGCTCAACCTTCGAGGGCTCAAGAAGTATCAACTAGGCTCAGTTGTTCAACAAGGCCCTGGAAAAAAAAGGGAACCCTTTTTGGGGCTGAAAGGCCATGTTTGGTGGGGCAGCCAAAAAAAGAGAGTTGGAAACATCATTGGTGCCACTGAACAACCGAGTAGGATACTGAAACAGGATTGTGGGAACTTCAACCACTTCCGTGATGCCGGACAGCCATGCCTTCACAAAAAACTGGGGGTGACGCTTCCGTCAGTTCCAACGCCCTATGGCTGCCCGGCAGATCTTGTTCCCGCTGGCGCCCGCCTTGCTGTGCACCGGCGTGGACCCCGCGATGCCTGGACACAAAGCGGGGTGTGCGAAGAAGGCGGCCCCAAGACTCGCATTTGGTTTTTTTTCTGAAACTTTGGGTTGTTGTTTTCCTTACCCAGAGGCTCCTGGGGCTTTCAATGGAAGACCCAGACCCTCCATGACACACCCGGAGATGTTTGGGGGTCTCAAAACTGGCTGTTTGAGGGCCCTAAATTCATCTGGAGCGTCTGGGTACACAAAGGGTTTCCCTGAACACAACCCAAAAAGCTGCCAGCCTGGATTTCCAATGGGGACGTGGACATCGCTTACATGCACATTCATGTCGGCCAACCATCCACCTGGTGCCCGAAACGATCTGCGGCAGGATGCCCTACTCAGGGGTGGCGCCCTTTTCAGGACATGAGCTAGTTAAAGGGGTTCGTCTATAGGGTGCCCCGGATTGATCTCAGGTTGACCTTACCCCCCCACCAATTTCGGGGGGTGCTGGTTCGGACCCTTTTCCTTTCGTTGGGGACGAACGGGTCCCCAACGTCAGGTTCCATGTAAACAAGCTGGGAAGGTAATTAGTTACTTGCAATTGGCTACTTGGCCCCTACTTTGTTACATGACTAGACTTAGGCCCAGCAATAGAATGTATATTTTTATTGTTTGCTTCACTTTGAGCCACTGGCAAAATGTAAGATGTATCCTAAGTCCGCTTTAGGTTACTTTGTTTCTTAGCACTTGGCTTCCCCGAGCTCCTTCCCAACCGATCCATCCCACCCGACACCGACGACCGATTCCCCTCGACTCAGTCCGAGCGGCCCAGCGCTGCCATGGCCGCTTGCAAGGCCTGGACCTTCTGCGCGGAGCTGAGGTGGTCGCAGCGGCAGAGCTCCACCTCCCCGAGCTCGTAAGGCGCGTCCTGCACCCTTTCCCCCCCCGCCCCCAAATACGCCATGCTCAGGTACTTGGACACTTCTAGAAGTTGATTCATTCTGCTCAACCATGGTTCTTTTCAAAAACCGGCTGTTTTCCAGGGTTTTGGAGGTTCTTTTTAGAAACAAGGATGCCTGGAAAGAATGGGGAAGGTACCCCTAGAACACTGGGTTTGGAAGGAGGCACCTATAAACCCTCCCCCCACCAAAGAAAAAAGGCCATCTGGAGGTACTTGGACCCTCTATCTGTGAGATGTTTCTCCTGCAACAATATGAAAGGACCTTTTTGTTACCCCTCAGTAAGCCATCCTCAGGTACTTGGACCCTCTATCTGAGTTGGGTGAGAAACTTGTGGCAAGTCAACATGGAAGGAACCAGCCAAAACAAACGCACCCCATTGGTAGGAACAGAATCTCCTTTTGGGACAAGGACATCCATTCTGGGCAACATTTCCAGACCCAAAAAAGAACACGCACTGGGCTGTTCAACGGCAATCCTTCCTTGAGCTACGTAAGGGGTGCCCTTAAAGGAGGCCAGCCCTTCGTTTTGAACAGCCCAGTTTGGAAACATGTTGGACCGCCTTCAAACCCTGCAAACCCCGGCGCCGAGTGCTTTTTCATGGTTGGAGGCGGGTGGGGTTGTGGGTGTTTTGCTCCATGTTAATCCGGAAAAGTGCGGGGTCCAATTCGGGGCAATCTTTGGCATCCCCCTTAAAAAGGCAGCAAGCCGCAAAAGGGCCGCTCACACGCACACACACAGAGCTCCACATACGCCCGAATCTGCGGCTACATGTTTAACACGGAGCAGCTCTTCAGTATTTCCAGCGACGCAGAGGTTGTGACATATTATAGCATAAGTGAAGGGTTAAACATGCAGTTTAGTGGGTCAAGGTATATGAGGGGTGCGTCATATCACTTAATGGGTCATTAGTGGCCCAAGTGAACGCCTGACACTGTTTCCCCCCTGGACGGCAGCAATTCGTGGTTCTGGCCTAGCTTTGATGAACCTGAACAAATCTAACCCACGGGCCCCTTGAGAAAACGGTGGTTTTTCGGGAGAAGAGAAATTTCAAGCCCAAAGGGTCTAAGTACCGTTCTTGTCCAGGAAAACGGGTCTAACCTGGCTGTTGGTGACCTCTAACCTGGATTGGTTTGGAGGGTAGGCCGTGGTTTCCCCAAACAAAACGCCGCAAATGCCAGGGTAATCCAAATCCAAGCCACCAATCCAAACCACCAAATAAGGGTTGCCTGAGATAAAAGGGGTTCAAATACCGCTTTAGAAGGTACTAGGACCCTTTGGAAATTGGTGAAATAAATGAGCCCCGGACAAAACTGTTGCGTTTAAGAGGAGGTCTGCCCCTCGTGGTCCCCCTTTGGGAAAACTAAGGCTATGGGCTATGGGCCTTTGAGCCCAGACCACTTGCTCCGCCAAGCCTGAGTTTGTGACCAGGGCTCACATTTCAATCAGGCACCAGCCGGGGTTTGTCTGAAAATCAAAATCGGGACCCCACAAGAAAAATAGAGCTGTCCTTCTCCTTGCAAAAATGAAGGAAACCCAACCATAGGAAAACACTCCCCAAAATGGGGTCTCAAAATAGGGACCCTCCAAGTTGGTGGTTCCCCTTTAGTTTCCTTTTGAAACCAACCAAAAAGGGGTCCCCTTGGAAAAGTCAAAGCCAAATAGAGTGGCCCCTTTGGGGCAGGGCAAAGCACCGGTCCTTGAACTCCAGGAACGTGACCTGGGTCTCTCAAAATAGGAATCGGCCCCCCAATCAAATACCAACAAACAAACAGGGGAAACTCACCTTTTTGCTTGGCCCAGGTTGTGTTTAAACCACCAGATGGAAGCCAACACTTCTTCCTGCTTGAAGCTATAGCAAAGGACACCCGTTCGCTCGTGTAAAGAGAAAGGATGTTAGTCAAATGGGTCTAAGTCGCGACCAAAATCCAATCAAGTGCCCACAACCAAAGATCAGCTTCGTCTTAATTGGTGGTTTGGCCTGGTTTGGGATTTGAACCCCAGTTACTGTTGAAACCAAATGGCTAGCTAACTATCAAAGGATGCAGGCGTGTGAGATCAGGGCAGTGCTTGGGAGGGTCGAAACTCAATCAAACAGCACCCATGTCATTCCACGGCCAGGAAAACATGTGATTCGCAAACGAGCGCATGAGAACCCAAAGTAACAAGCAAATTGTGTTAATTACTGCGCATTCCATTGAACCCTTTGAGTTCACGGTTCAATCTTTGGTCTTGTGGGGGATGCCTCTACTGTCTGCAATCTTGCTAATTCCGAAACCTGCAATAATGATTGGATCCACCAGTTTTTCAATTACTTGAGTGGTCTACATCGAACACACACTATCTTCAGATTCTGTTGGGCACAAAGAACATCATAGTTTCCAAGTAGTGTTGACCTCGGACAAACAAACTCTTGCTACTAATAGGGGGAACCAAGGGTCACCCCACAGACAATCAACCGTGGGTTTATCTATCGGTCGATACTTTGGTGTAATGTTGACCCCGGATTAGGTCCTGTTAGGGGGCATGTTCCCTCCGAAAGCGGTCTGAATCCCCAAAAGAGACACCAACCCTTCCATTTGCTTACGTCCCCTGGAAAAAAATAACATCTTTCCACTATAGTGACAGATTCCCTTGAAAATCAACAGGGGAAAAAAAGAAGAAGAAAACACATGAACTTATTTCCTCTAGACTGACAGATTCCCTTTATATAAAACCAACAGAGAACAACCCACACACAAACAACATGAACATATTTCCCCCGGACTGACAGATTCGTAGCTTCCATTTGCTTGAGAATTATTGTGTTTATTAGTATTTGTATTATCATGTTTATTATCATTATGATTATCATCATTGTTGTTGTTATTATTTTCCCTTGTTGGATTTAAAGGGAATCTGTCACTATAGTGGACATATGCTCATGTTTTGTTTTTCCAATTATTATTGTTTTTCCCCCTGTTAGTTTTGCAGGGAATCTGTCAGTCTAGTGGACATATGTTCATGTTGTTATATTATTTTCCCCTGGCAGTTTTACAGGGAATCTGTCACTCTAGTGGAAATACGTTCATGTTGTTATTTTATCTTCCCCTGTTAATCTTAAAGGGAATCTGTCAGTCTAGAGGAATTGTGTTCATGTTGTCATTTTATTTTCCCCTGTTGGCTTTGAAGGGAATCTGTCAGTCTAGGGGAAATATGTTCATGATTTTTATTTGGCTTTTTTATTTTCCCCTGCTCCTGCAGACTCCTAAGCCAAACTGTGAGTGGCCAAGTCCAGGTCCACGAAGACTTTCTGGCTGCTCATGGGCAGCCCGAAGCTCTCCGGCAAAGGCACCTCCAGCTCATACCTGCGGTGCAGTGAGGTGTCCTTTTAGGGGAAATAGATGGCCCTGGTAGATGATTCAACCACCAGGTAAACCAGAAAGCGCCATCTATTTTTTCGAGCAAAACAACCAAAAAGGACGCCTATGCCTTCGGTGAGCTGCACCCCAACCCTCAAAGGCAACACGGCCGTTTTGGTTCACCAAATTCAGCTTCCCTCAGAAAGGGTGGGCTGGAGCCGAATCGGTTAGGTGTCGGGGTTTCCCATTTCTGCAAGGCCTCCGTCCGTTTTGGTTCAGCCCAAGTTTGGTTCTGCTGCCTTCATGTCCGTTGACAAAACGCTTTCAACATATACTTAGATCCTGCAATCTTGCTTCTTCATGACCTTAGCCTGGCAGGCTGAGCGTAGATGGTTTTATGCAACCCCCCCCGCCGGCCGGTCAACAAACTCAGACCTGGGTCGGCGCTGAAACAAATCGCGGACAAGATTGAACAACTCCAGGATTGCACCAACTGCGGAAAAACACCACGCACGAACCAACTCAGCAAATGGAAGTGGGTGACTTGTTGTCTACCTCAACTGTGCTGGAAATTATCCAGGGAAAACGCGACTGCCCATGATTGGGGTTGAAATTCAGCGGCTCGTGTCCCGAACTCGACCATGACTTTTGGACATGTACCAAATTCCATACTCACCGTACTCATTCAAAGTTACGCAATGTGGATCATGCCCCAGGTTAACAAGCTTGAGTTTATGTAGGTGTTTCTGGCTCCAGCTCTTTAATTCCCAACTGACCTAACAACAACTGGAGCACGCAGACTGCCTTTTGGGAATCTACTTTTGGACCAGCCGTTGGCAACGTTTTTTTTTTTTTTTTTTTCCCGGGGTACCATGGGGTCCCCTTCTTGGTAGGCTTCCTATCGGGAAACCACAAGGAAACCACCGTGCTTTGTTTTTCTTTTTCCTTTTTTTTGCGCGGAAAAAAAAGAATACGCCAAGATCGCCAGTGTGTAGAGGTACCCTATAGGCGTGCCATGAAACTCCCACTCCCCGCTCCCCGCGCGTTGCTTCCAGATACGTTCTTTGTTGGCTCCAGGGTGGGAAAGGTGCTGCTTCAAACCAGTCTTGGTCATTTTGAATGACGCAACTTCTCGCTGATTGGTTTGGTTTGGTTTGGTGGCTTGGATGTTAAAAGGTACCTTCCCCTTGTGGTGTCAAAAGGAGCTGGGGTCGTTTGACCCCAAAACCCATGCAAAACACCAATTGAGGGCTGCCGCTTCAACAGTGAACAAAGAAACGAAGAAAATCAGGATTACTCCCAAGATCCGATCGGCGCAAGAATCCAAGAGCTTAAAATTGCTCCGTGTTGATGGGACACCAAACGAAAAGTTATGGACCCGTTTTGGCAACCCCTCAAGGGTTTACCCCCTCACAAGACAGGGAAATAACATACATGTGAGCCAGAGGGGCTAAAAACTTGGATGCCATGAACTAAATATAGTAATGGCCATGCGAAAGTCACGATTGTCCTTATTCAACAACTTGGCTAAGGAACCCTCTCATGGAATCGGAAGAGGAAGCAAGCCACTCAGCCGCTCTGGTTCTGGTTCCGCTGGAACCACACCTGTATGGAACCCCCTCATGGAACCCCCCTATGGAACCCCCTCATTATATAAATGGACCCCCTTCATGGCAAAGATGGAAGCAAGCCGCTCTGGTTCTGGTTCCGCTGGAACCAAATGGCCGGTCAAAAATCGGGTAATCCCAAAATGGCTTGCCCGATCGGTAAAAGGAAACATGGACGAAAGCCTGTGGTCCAATTCCTGGTGGTTTGATTTTGACCCATACCCATATTGTGTTTCTCAAAATGCCCCTTACAAAAAACATGCCAAATCGAAATAGGGCCAGTCGACGGCTCAAATGAGATGGGGAGTTCCCCGATGCCACTCAGTGGCCTGGTTCTTTGGGTGTCGATGTCCGCGAAGGGCTTCAGGCCGGCGGATCTCCTCGGAAGCGCCGGATTTTTTGTGTGTTTTATCTTCCTCCTCTGGCTCTTTGGCCAGATGTTTTTTTGTTGTTGTTTTGTGTGCTTTCCTGTTCTTGGCCAGATGTGTTTTGTTGTTGTTGTTGTTTTGTTTTTCCTGTTTTTTTTGCCAGATGCTTGTTTTTTTCTGCCAGATGCTGGGCTGTGAATTCTGATTTGCTGTTGTTTTTTGGTTTCTGCCAGATGCTGGGCTGTGAATTGTGATTTGTTGACCCTCAACCAACCAGTTTATTCATAGGGGAGTGGTTACCCCTGGTTTAGTGGGGAATCAGACCACCTGTCGAGGGGAACACCTCCCTGTAAATAAACAGGTTGGTGGATTAATATGGGGTCAACATTTCCCAAAATGGTTAAACAAAAAGAGGACACTTCAGGTGCAAACGGAAAAGCCACCCTGGGAAGGTGCTGGTAGAGGTAGCGCCTAGAACAATGTTTCCCCTAGAACCAAAAGCCCGTAATCGCGAGAGGTAGTTGTTAGTTCGCATGTCCAGAAAACTGCTTGAACACCCCACAAAAGCAACGATGGCTGAAAAGGATGGGGAACCCGTGGGGCATACAAAAAACACACCCAGCACGGGATTTGAAAGGGGTCTCCCCTTGGTTTCGACCCCATTGCGATCCTGTGAAACTGACAAACTTTCTTGGCAAAGCGGTTCCAACTGAAAAACTTGTTGGGCTCATGTTAAAAAAGAAACCACTCCGATACGCCAGAGAGCCCAGTTCTGGCAATCCTCTCTCAGGTTGATTTCCCCTGTCAAACTGCATTGGGGCCTTGTTGGGACTTTGAGCGCAGTCAAACAAAATGGTGATGATCAACAGAAGGTCAGCATTTGGTCGACACTTTTTCTGTTGAAGGGCAAAAGGAAAATCAAAGAGCCGTCTCCGCGCCCAAACAAAACAAATCCACCTTCTGCAGGTTCAACCGAAAACCAAACTCAACAAATGTAAGGGGCGAAGAATCCACAAAAAGAACAGCCAAACTCGGAAGAAGAGTGAAGACTTGCGCAACCACCTGGAATCGGATTTCCCCAAGTCTATCTGCTCGAAGAGAGCGTGTTTGTCTCAATTGCTGAGTGGGTTTGTTTGCAATAAAATGTTTCCTTTTGGGATCTGGGCTACTGGCTATAGCTTCCAAACAGTAGAGACCTTCATCCTGGAATCGCTCGTGTTCCACCTCAAATATGCTTGTTGTCTTTTTCTTGGGTTGTCAGTATCAGAAAATGAGTTGTTTCCCATGAATCTTCCACTTGTGGGGAGCCTGCGTTCATTTGATTTCTTTCACATTCCCTACAGAGCACCAGCAAGCTTTGGCTTCCACTGAAACAAAAAGCCTGATCGAGGTCATGAACCCTAGAAACGCGCCACCCCATACCCTCACGGGCAAAACACTCCCAAAGACATGTCCAAAAAGATATCCGAAGACATCCCGGCAAGCGCCACAACATAACCCCAAATTCAGACTTAAAACCAGCACATTTGCAAAGAATTCATCACTGAAAGCACAACCCTGTTCGGCAAAATTAGTAAATATTTAACCAACCAACTACTAAAAGGGATTATTCCACCAAACGGGGGGACTTATGTGTGGGTATCAAACCGATGTCCCGGTTCCAACTTACTGTGGATGGTTGCGAAATCCATTTCGCACCACCGTTCTGAAACGCAATAGAATGATGATTGCCCTGTACCAACCAAGAATGGTTTCCCCTGGCGGGGTGCGAAATGGATTTCGCACCCATGCACAGTACCACTTCGCGACTCGACCCGAGTACTCTCAGCCGTAGCGTCAAGGCCGCCGCATTGGCCACGCAAACGTCCAGGCCCGCGAGCCGCTTCAGCAGCGAGTCGATGCCAGGACCATCGGTGGTCTCCATGTAGAAGCTGGCCTCCAGCCCGGAAAAAGTGATTTTCCGTGCCCCCCCTCCCCTTGTCTTGTTCCGCCATCTCTGGAAACCCTTTTTGGCCAGCTTGTTTCTCGCTTGCGCCGAGAAATGGACAGGTTGTAAAACACTGAGACCCCAAACGAAACAGTCTACGCTGCGCAATTTATGACCCGAAAGCCTGCGATGCCAGCTTGGGCCATCTGCATGACTCCTTCTACGTAGAAGGGTTTCCTTGACAGTAGGCACAGTAGGTACAGAAAATTGCCCCTTAAATCCCGTGTCCAACAGTCGACGCAAGCATGGCTTTGCCATCTTTCAACTGGCCAGTGTATATCACTGTGTTGTGAGCGAGAAACTTGGAAACACCCACACACAGAGAGATGTTGCAGGTGGCCTGGCCACTGCTGAACAGAGTGACTCAGGGCTGTTGGTGGCGTGGTCTTTGAGCAACGTAAGGAGCAATCCATTTCGCACCACGAAATAAAACCATGGTTGAAACCAAGGTTTCTTGGTATATACAGAGAAGTCATCGTTCCAGGGTTTCTGATACGTGGCGCGAAACGGTTTTCGTCCATCCAGAAGACCAAAGATTGGTTGCGCAGGGGAGTCTCTCCAGCCAAAATCTTCGATCAGGTTCCATGCACCTGGAGGCCCAAGGATACTGCTGACCAAATTTCTACGAGCACCTCAGGTGCGGTCCTTAGGCAAAAGGATCAACCCAGTAGGGCCGACCAAAAGACAAACGAATTTCCAGCGGCACCTCCTTCTGCACTTAGCCCATTCTGTGTCATAAGCAGGTCAACCTGAAACCATAGAATCATATTGAGACCCCATAGCCGATTCTCAGTCATTTCTCAGGGGCGTCCCTGGAAACCAGGGCTCTCCTCCGAAAATTCCCCCCTTGATTCCGTGTTGACGGGGTTTTCTCAGCAGGGACCCCAGACAAAACGAAAACTGCAGAACCGCATTTTCAGGGTCGTTTCAACAATACAAATACAACATACCGAATCGTATCGCTGCGTATTGCGAGCTATCGGTATCGAAAAGCAAGTATCGCAACCTCACATCGTATCGAAGACTATCGCTGCAAATCGTTTTGAATCATACCGATTTGTATCGGTATCGGTTGGGGTTTGCTTTGAGGGGCCCTTTGGGGCCAGAAGGGCGGCAGCCAGCTGCTGCTGTGCTGGTGGCTGCCTGGCACGGGAGGCGCTGGCAAAGTCTTTGAGAGGCTGCTTAGAAGAGACCCTCTTTGGAGAAATGGAAAGCCAAGGAAACAGACTGAGACTGCTTCAAGCCGATTCCATGTTGAACACTTCCCAGGCGAGTTAGATCGTTTTTGAGGGTTCCCACTTCCCAGGGCTCATCCGGGACAGCTGCAACCAGCCGAGGCCAGAAATCAACCTAACTCGGCGAGTTAGATCGTTTTTGAGGGTTCCCACTTCTCAGGGCTCATCCGGGACAGCTGCAACCAGCCAAGGCCAGAAATCAACCTAACTCGGCGAGTTAGATCGTTTTTGAGGGTTCCCACTTCCCAGGGCTCATCCGGGACAGCTGCAACCAGCCAAGGCCAGAAATCAACCTAACTCGGCGAGTTAGATCGTTTTTGAGGGTTCCCACTTCCCAGGGCTCATCCGGGACAGCTGCAACTGGCCAGAAAGAAGTTCGTTAACAGGGCTCATCCGGGACAGCTGTAGGCGAGTTACACCGTTTGTGAGGGTTCCCGCTTACCAAGGCTCAATCCGGGACAGCTGCAACCAGCCAAGGCCAGAAATCAACCTAACTCGGCGAGTTAGATCGTTTTTGAGGGTTCCCACTTCCCAGGGCTCATCCGGGACAGCTGCAACCAGCCAAGGCCAGAAATCAACCTAACTCGGCGAGTTAGATCGTTTTTGAGGGTTCCCACTTCTCAGGGCTCATCCGGGACAGCTGCAACCAGCCAAGGCCAGAAATCAACCTAACTCGGCGAGTTAGATCGTTTTTGAGGGTTCCCACTTCCCAGGGCTCATCCGGGACAGCTGCAACTAGCCAAGGCCAGAAATCAACCTAACTCGGCGAGTTAGATCGTTTTTGAGGGTTCCCACTCAGGGCTCATCCGGGACAGCTGCAACCAGCCGAGGCCAGAAATCAACCTAACTCGGCGAGTTAGATCGTTTTTGAGGGTTCCTGAGGGTGACCAAAATTAATGTCGATTTCAGACCTTTTTTTGAGGAGGCTTGTAAGGAGTATTTTGGTGTAGTGGATTGTGTCTGGCTCTTGCACCTGCACAAGTGCTGGCTCGATTCTTGCTTCTTTCGGGCTTTTGGCGACGAATTCGAGGTTCCCGGCCTGTTGGCAGCACAGCTTGCACACCAGCGCGCAGCCGCAGCGCCCAGCGGTTGAGTATCGAGATATTGTTCAATACTCCCCTGCTGTATCGCAAGTTTATCAGATATTCAAAGCAATACATATCAATAAAATCGAGTGGTATCGCGGAGCTTGCGGTACCGAACCGTATCGTCATCGAAACAGCCCTGATTTTCCTCTGAAACAACTCGTCGCGCAAGAGTTCCCCCAGCCACCAATCTCAACCCATCAGGGGTTGCCCTGATGAAGGGGACCCCCCAAAAAGCAAACAAAGACACTAGAAATACATAAACATGTGTATAGATATATATATATATATGCACGTATCTATAATCAGGAATGTGTAATATTATATATATATATACAGGAATTGAAAAAAACACAAATCATAAATCTCTCGGTATATATATATATATTATTATTATATATATATATATATGTATATATACATACTGTATACAGACGGCGCGCAACCCCAAAAACTCCCCCCCCTTCGCCTGGCCGGCGCGGTTGTGGCCCTGCGATGGCCACTTGAGTTCCCAGGACCCGTTCCGCCGCCGGAGCCAGAGGTCCTTCTTGGTGAGGCTGAAGCTGGCGGTGTCGTAGTACACGTCCTGGGCCGCTCGTCTTTTTCTTTTTTTTTCGAGCTGGCGGGGAAAAAAGGGGGGGGGGAATGAATTCCATGAACATCGGTGGGCGGGGGGGGAGTTTCTGTTCACCAGCTACCTTTTTATCCGACTCTTGAACTCATGAGGATTTTTTGGAGTTGGTATCCATGCTTTCTTGTTGGATTTCAAGGGAAACCAAGAGGAAAACCGAAGCCGTCTTGGGGCGGCTCGTCTTGTTTTGACAGGGGTAACCGGATTTCCCCGCAGCAAGTTGATCAAGACACTGGCGGTCTCCATTGCAACTGCCACTTCTGGAGGTTGCAAAAAGGGAAGCAGGGTACCCATTGTTTGGTCGGTTTTGAAACGAAACCAACCCAAAAAAAACAGCAACATTTGTAATGGGGTTCCCCAAACAAAGAAACACCATCCGACTCGCGTTCGGTTTCAGTTCAGGCGAGTCGTTCTTGAGTCGAATCGAAAAGCCTACCAAAGGATGGGTCTGCCCCAAACCCATGCAAAAACAAAAAAACTTCGTACGGACGCTCGAAGATCTAAAAGTTGACCATATTATTAATCAACCCCTGCCTATTAATACGGGGGAGTCCCTAGGTTTAGTGAGGAACCATCACTTTTGGAGGGGAACACCCCCCATTCATAAACTGGGGTTAATTACTATGGGGTCAACATTAGGGGGAACAAGGGGAAACCCTTGGAGAAACAACTACCGAACGGTTAGAGTTCTAAATCTGGAGACCGACAACCTGCTAGAGTTGCCATTAAGACTTACAGGATGGATTGTAACCTAGGGGGCAACCCAAGGAAACCTGCGTAGCCGCCTTTGGTATCCGCTGCCAAAAAAAACAATGAGTATTGGCCAGCACCCTCCGACTACTGCCCAGGGGGCAGGAGATAGAAATCTCCTAAAAACGACCATAGTTGGAACAACTACTGTCAATGATTTTATTTACGAGATGCCCATAGTCTAACTACTGCTAGCTACTGCTTACAACGGGGAGATGCCATAGCAGGGGTGGTAGCAATCAAGGGGTGGCAGCAAGTGCAGCAAGCGCCTCACAGCGTGTCAGCCCATGTCACCCCGTGTCACCTGCGTGTCACCCCATGTCGCCCCCTGTCGCCCCCATGTCAGTATGTTAGAACAACAGTAGATCGCTGCGAACAACAGTAGTTTTAGCGTGTCACCCCGTGTCGCCCCGTGTCACCTGCGTGTCACCCTGTGTCGGCTCCGTGTCGCCCCCGTGTCGCCCCGTGTCACCTGCGCGACCCAGCGTCACCCCGTGTCGCCTGCGTGTCACCCCGTGTCACCGTGTCACCACGTGGGCTTATCTTTTACTATTTGGGACAACGTGAAACAACCGTAGATAGGGGATCTACTGTCTTTTAATTTATTTTCGGAAGTACTGCCAAATACCCGGTAGTTCCGCAAATAAAACTTAGACGGTCGGAGGGTGGGGTGTGTATCTCTAGCCTTCCAGACCTCACCTTCAGCCGGGGATCCTACCTACCCAAAGGACCCCCAGTCAGCTTTGGGAGAAACTGTCGCACAGGGCTGATGGTCCGAACACGCACAATGGTGCAAAATAAGGGGCCAATGAGTGGAGACCAACCTGAGAAGGCATCTACATGGGGCGGGCCAATGAGAGGCCCGCCCCAGCCCCTTTTCCAGTCGCCAGGATGCAGTTTTTCCTATCGTCCTCTAAATTCAACCGAAAAGGGGACTCATTCAAACAAAAACATTCAACTGGAACCACCAAAGAAGGTCCTTTCATGGCAAAGTACAAGCTCCAGTCAAGTTCCATGTTGGTAGGCTAACCCCTACGTAGCCATGAAGCTTTGTCCAAACAAAAACACTTGGTGTTTTTTTGAAACCAACCAAAAAGGGGGTACCAACTAAAAAAAGGCACGCCTCTATCTGGGGGTTGATCAAAATTCAGGGCCTGGAATTACCATGGGTAACTTTTGTCAATGGGGCATATCATCTGTTTAGCGATTTTCCCCGATTGTCATCCGATGTAATGGACCTTTCGATCAACCGCCTGGGAAAGTATTTGTTTGTTGCATTTCCAAAGAAGTGATGGTACTGTTTTGACATGTTTGTTCGTTCACAAGACAAGTTTCAGCACACGTGCATACACGTGCTGTGGAAACAAAACACCAACAATTAGCAAGCTGACCCAGTTGCCCAATGGATGTGGCGCTACTTTTGCGGACGCGATGTCTGACAAGCCAAATCTTGAAGGTTGGAATCCTCCTTGGGTCGTCCTTGCTTCTTATGTTCATTTGTTTTTCGTTGGTTGACCTTGTTTGTTTATGTTTCTGCTTGTTTCCTTTTTGCAAACTCAGATTCTCCCGTCTCTGTGTCTGGTCTCTGTCTCCCCAAATCAAGTATTCTCAGGTTCTGCTTAACATTTCGTCGACCTACATACCTTTGAAGGAGCTGAGTAACCCTTGGTCGGTGGCTTGGATTGATAATTTGACAAGAACCCCAATGAAGGCCTCAACGAGATGTACCCAAAATGGACCTCTGGCAAACGGAAACAAGGACGAGCAACCGAGCAAAGGAGTTAACATTCTGTAGGTGGGAACCGAATAAAATAAACCACCGGTTGATTCATAGGGGACTCGCCCCCCCAAAAAATCCCCTTTTGGTTGGGGGTTCGGCACTGGAGGGGGACCACCATGGTGTTTTGGAGGAGATTCCACGTGGGCCCGCGCGACTGGCGCCCTCGCGACTCGCGACCGAGGCGCTGTCATGGTAGTCCGGTGGGGCGGGGCATCGAATGCCAAGATCCGCTCGCGCACCGCCTCGGTCGAAAAGAAAAAAACAAGAGAAAAGGGCTGTGCCATGCTCCTCTGCGACTCGTTGGTTGGCTCGCTGGTTGTTTGGTTGGCTTCTCTTTGGTTGGTTGGCTGTTCGTTTGGTTGGTTGGTTGTTTTGTTGGTTGGTTGGTTGGTTGGTTGGTTGTTTGGTTGGTTGGTTGGTTGGTTGTTTGGTTGTTTGGTTGGTTGTTTGGTTGGTTGGCTGGTTGGTTGGTTGGTTGGTTGGCTGGTTGGTTCGTTGGTTCGCTGGTTGTTTGCTTGGCGGTTGGCTGCCTGGTTGTTTGGTTGACATTCTCGTCTGCGATCCTTCTCTTCAACAGTGGCCAATCAGCTGGGGAGAGTGGCATAATTTATCTTGAGAGAATGACGGGTGCAAAGAAAGGCTGGAATCAGCCCGAGAAACGAGCACAAGCTTGGGTCCTGTAGGGAACCCAACAGGCACATGTGCGAAAGCAGCACTGTGTTGAACATCTTGCTGGTTCTCAGGATCGAATTTCCGTTTTCGGATTCGTCCCCTGGAAAAGAACAACATACTTCCAGTAGGGTCTAGGTTTCCTTCAACGCCAACAGCGAAAATACAGCAAGTTCTTAACATGATTAGAGTTAGGCCCAGTAATAGCATGAATCTTCTTTTGTTTGCTTCACTTTGAGCCACTGCTAAAATCTAAAATGTATCCTAAGTCCACCCCAGTGAAGCAAATGGAAGGGAATTCCCACCCTTTGGCCCGGAAGATCAAACCCCGTGGCCTCGGTGCAAAGGAACTTCTGCTCAACCTCCTCCTCTCCGCTCAGCATAGCAAACGAGCGGCTTGGAGCGCTGTGGCTCGCTAAGCGAGTTCCCGCTTCCCGTGGTTTGCTTTCAAGCAGGTGTTCCTCAAAATAAAAAACGGGGCCTCCAGAAAGTTGGTGTTCTTTCATGGTTTCAATGCTAAAAAGGATTCCTTATCTTGGGACAACGGCACGGGAAAATTGGACAGTTGTAGGTTCTTCGGTGAAGTTTCACCACTGTATGGCTAGTTTGCCGTGCAAAGAGCGCCCTGTGGCCAGCATGTGCTGCTCTCTCACACTTGAAGCCAAGCTCGAGGATTGGTTCGTGAGCATGTCCCCTAACATCACCACGCAACAACATATCAACTCGCTTTAACATGACAACCAAGAGATCATTCTTTAGCCGCTCTCTAGCAATCCAAAAAGGACACATATCATATAGGGATGCCTATGGACGCCTGATAATTCCAGTGGCGACGGCATTCATGAGACCGCCTCATTGAAAGACAGTATAGTCGACTGAGGGGCCGCTGCAAACCACAAATCGGCCACTAGCTCCGCAAACGACATGATGACCTCTGTGAAGGCATGGCAATCGTGGATTAGCCTTTGGCGACCATGACAAATCATGTGCCAACGCTGCAAATGTCCAAGAGACCACAAGGTCGATGAGCGTCTCACGGTCGAGGTTCATTGTGTTCAAGAGATGATGATAAACTTTCCCCTTCACCGATGTAAAACGCGTCTAAATTTAGGTCGAAACACTTTCACACCGTTTGGATCCCTTGTTTTGGCTATCAGTCACACCTTTCCAATCCTTCCCCCTGACCGCCAGCCTATAGATGCGACGCACTAAGCGGTTGATCATTGGATTCTCCAGACTGTCCTGCCAGCTGAAACCCCATAAAATTCGGTTGCCAGCTCCAGCTTCATGGTGTTGGGAGAGCTTCAAAGGGAATCCACCCATTTTAGAGGTTCCCCCATTTTGAGACAAACCCGTTTATGGTGGAAACCTACTTTCCAAACGTGGGTCATTGCTTCAACTAGTGCTTCCTGACATCAAAGGGGAACCAACCTGTTGCAAACCAAAAACCAAGACGCTGGTAGATAGCCTGTAACCCAAATCTTCTACCCACCCTACCCACCTCTGACAAACAACCAGCAGGTGAACGATTGAAACCCGACCAAAGCCTAACTCAGACCATTGAAACGACAGTTTTGAATCTACCTTAAGCCAATCCTTCTACAGATGCGAGGCCCACCCCAAACGAGGATACAGAGAGAGGGAAGGGGTGAAATGTAGAATCCTTGACAGTGAGATGTTGAATGCTGTCACGTGTCCATTCCCTCGCGGTCATTGGAGATAAGATAAGGTGATGATAAAATCCTTGTAATTCATGTATTTGTTAGGGATGAAAGACATGAATCCCGGTCGCTTTCCTCTGTCACGCGACTCATCCTTAGGAACGACATGGAGGAAGTGAGTGTCTGTGAGCGAGAGAAAGGAGCGGGAAGGATGTGTGGGAAGGACAGGTGAGATACGTTCCTTCCAAGACACACACCGGACAGTCCTTCCATCGCTTACCATTGGTGGCCAACTCATGAATCTTCACCCATTTGCTGCATCAGGAATTACATGGAGAAGACTTAATGTGTGAGAGATAGTGAATGGACAGGAGAGAGACATCAGAGACAAAGGAAATGATGGTGAACGGAGAATGTCCTTCCTCACTCCTCACGTCGTTACCAACCAAGCGCTGAACCAAGCCCTACACAAACCCCAAAACCCCACGCTAAACCCGACCTAAAAACACTACTCCTTCCAAACCCAGCCCAAGCCCCCATTCAAACTCGCCCTGGACCACACATACTAAACCCCAACCAACCCCCTGAATCCCCGAAGGAAACTTCAAGCCTACCCCAAAAAAGGTTGTTTCCTATTGGTGTAATCCCCTTTTGAAAACCTCGCGATCTTCTTGAAAGATTCGCCCAAATCCAATCTGCCCTTCACGATACCATAAGCGAGAGCTATGAATTGGGCACAGCCCGCCTTGGACAGTTGTTTGGACACATGGATCGCTTCCTCCACTGAAAGGTGAACTCCCCAAGCTCCTCTGGAAAACAAGTACCTAAGACTTTCTTTCCTTCTTGCAGGATCTCAGGCCTGTGGCTACGTTGCCAAAGATCACGCAGCAGCCGCAAACACTTCGAGAAAGAGGGGAAACCGGAAAGAGCCCGGAGCCCCGAGCAAACATCTTGAGCCCACGGGCAATGCTCGTCACTAGAAACGGCACCTGACAGGTCCACCTCCAAAAGGAAAGTAAGCTTGCGGGGTGCGCTCTGTCAGCAGAAGGGAGGGTATCAACAGGAAAGTTCAACCAACTAAAGCACAACTGTTTCATTTTGAGCATCCTTTTGGGAGAACTCACATTTTGGCAAGAAAAACAAGTTTTTTTCAAAACAAAACAAATGATTCAAAGCTCAAAGATCCAGACCCTAAAACCATGCTGTCCGTCGAATTTCTGGGCAGCGCCCTGAAAAAGCCGTCAAGGTGTGGGGTAGACATCGATCTCGTCCTGTGCGGTCACGTACATCTGCGAGTTCGTCCGCACTTGGTCGGGCACGAACTCGCCAGAGGTCCTGATGGCTGGGTGAGCCATGAAGAGCTCTTTCTCTCTGGATGGCACAATCCCGTGCGAAGAGTTCAACTGGCCTCATGATTTTACCATGCTCAAAGTCAGCCCCTAAGTGGTGGGTTAAAGGGAAACAAACCCCATTTCTGACTTTGATAACCCCCAGAAACCGTCAAAATAATGCCCCTGTTAAACTGTTAGACTTGTTGGTTCTTCTCGCTTGCCCGAAGGACCCAGACATAAAAGGCTAACCTTTTTTGGGACCTTACTAAAAGGGGACCAAAAGGGGAAACCACAAGGTTGAAATGTCGTTTTTGCACCAAGCTGTAGCACACCACTTTCCAACAAAAGACTTCAAGTCTAAACAGCCCACCAAATCCAGCACCCCCCAACTTGCCTGCTTTATTGACCATCTCCAAAACCCCAAGCAGTTTCCAAAGAGCAATGATTGAGACCTGGGCGCTAGATAGATCGGAACCCGTTCTTGAACAAGAATCGGGTCGATTTCAATTTCAACCGTCCACGCGACCAGAGGGTCAATGGTAACCAAGGGATATGTACTTTTAGATTGCACAACCGTGCCCAAGGAAACACAAACACGTTAATTTGGGTCTGTTTCTTTTTAAGGCTCCCCTTGTTTGGTGGTGTGACGGAAAATCGAGAGAAACACCACCATTTTGGAGCTCCCCTAAAAAAGACACACCAAAATAAGGAATCTTGATGGGCGAGGCCACAAAAGGTGAGGACACCAACTGATGGCAAGCTGATCCGGGATCTGATAATCTTGCACCGGGACTTGTGAAACGAGAAAATCCCAGACATGCCACATCAGAACATCGAGAGATCCCATGCGACTGAAAACTGCCCTGGCAAAGCGTCGAGATCCTCCGGAAAAAAAGGGGGTCCTGTCAATGGTCAAGGACGGCTGCAAGCCAGGTCGACCTGGGCTGAATGATTTCTTTGATCGGACCAACACCTGGACCCTTCAAGCTACCTGCCTTGCCAAGCCAGAAAGCAAACCAAACAGAACCTGCTAGTCTTTTACGTGAAGGTGTTCCGGGGTTCCTGAACCATGAACACTTCCTGAACACGAAAGAGGAAGTTGTCGGGTGTCTCAATCAAAGAGGCCCTTGAATACGGCCAGACATCAATCCTGAAGTCTTCCGTATGCTCAAGTTTTCCAGGAAAAGTAGAAATACCTCTAGTCGTGATAGGTTCTGTAAAAACAACAGAAAGAAATAAGACGTATTCCTAAGTAAATGGAAGGGAATCAACCCTTCCAATGGGGCGGGAATAGAAAACATGTTCTCGAGCATATGGACCTTTTCTCCAACGGACCAGGTCCCTAGAACAGTTCTGCGCGGTGGCAAAGTCATGTCCCACAAAAGGAGAGGCATCAAACGTGTATTTTGCTTCGTTCAAACATGTGTTTAAAAACAGAAATGCAATGTTCATAAACACCCAATGCAAACATGCTTCTGACTGTCATTCGACTTTGCTCTTTGCTCGCTCGTCACATGAACAAGTCGGAATCATGAAGACCACAGCTCAACTTCGATCCGAAAAGGCACACTGAGCCAATGCCAACGCAAAGCAGAATTGAAGGGAGACCTGCTATGCGTGTCTGCATACAACATATATATATATATATTATCCATCATGTGTATCTTCTTGGCGTGGACATATTATAATATGTTCCATTGTTTGCTTTCTTCTCACTTCCCAAGTTGACTGGCCAAAAAAAGTTTGAACTTTTTATTTACCACTAAAATGGTCTTTCCAAAAAGTTTAAAGTCCACCAACTCAGGAAGTGAGTCTTTGGCCACAGGAGAAATTGGGAGGCACGGCGGGAACCCAGCTCAGGTCTGGAAGCCACAACGGCCTTGACCGAGAAATTCCGCGCAGATCCGAACTCAGCCGCCAACAGGCTCGATTTGAGGATTTCCTCACTTGCTGAGTGGATGGCCCAAAAAAAGTAACCAAACTTTACATATACCACTAGAATGGTCTTCCCAAAAAGTTTAAAGTTCATGAACTCAGGAAGTGAGTTTCATATCGCCAGCTTGCCGGATGTCATTCAAACATCAAGCTGTAACTTGAATCTCGAGGGTGGGAACACAGATACAAACGAATTCCCCCGTTTTGCGGGCAAAAGCTGAATCCCCGTGGTCCCCCGCGTCACTCGCCCATGTGCCCGAAACAGACCAGTGAGACCCGAAATGGACACTGGGGATGTCCTGAAGCCAGCAAACGCAAAAAGAGCAGCACATTTCAAGTGATTTCAACATTCAACACATCCGGCAGTGTGATTTATCTGCGCCTATTTGGAAAACAGGCCAAAGGCAATAGGGAAAAGAGCAGGTTCGAGTCGGCCGGTGGATGTATGGGTGTGGGTCAAACTTAAACCACCAGGAATTGGACCAAAAAGGATTTGGTTCATGTTCCCATTTTCCAGGGAATGCCCCATTCTGGGTTACCCTATTCTTGACAACCACAGCCATATGTTCCCATATCTCTCCCCAAAACCTTTCTTCTGTCACTGTCGCTGTTTGCTGCCCTCCCACCAACTAACATGAAAGTGCACAAAAGCCCCTTTCCAAGAGGAAAGTAGTCTTTCTACAGGGGTCTGTGCACTTCCATGTTAGTCAGTGGGAGGATAACTCAAACAGTGCGTCACGGGTTGTCAATCAATGAACAGTGCGTCACGGGTTGTCCATCAATGGACCTTGCATCCTCTTCTGGGCCACACAATTCACAGGAAAAGTGGCCCGCCGCCGCTTTCTGCGCGCAACTTTTCTGTTCGGTGCCACATGTCTGTGCCAACAGGCACGAGCAGGAACCCAGGATTGATATGCGCAGATTGATATCTCATGGGGGTGTCAGGTTGTCGTTTTTCAAGGCCACCTTGCTTATTGCAGCAGAGACTAAAACCTGCGTAAGCTCTGAAATTTGGAGCCACACCCAAAAATACCCCTGAGGACGACATCTCAGATATCAATGCGGGTTTGCATTTGGAGCGGAGCCGCAAAAATCTCGAGTCAGCTCCCCTGCTTTGGCTCCGAGAATAACCTCAGCCCAGTGGGCTTCGCAAAAAAAAAAGGCACGCAAACTTGATCCTGTCCCCCTAATAAAACGGTCTCCCCCCCCCCCCTATAAGAGGAAGTGATGTTTGTTTGTTGTTGGTCCTGGAAGTGATTATGAAAACGTGTGTTTCTCTGGTCGACTTCAACGGGAAGCCTCAAACAAGAACAAAAACGGAAGCCCACCGGGTACCTGGACAGTGGGGCCGAATGCCTGTTGGCCCAGCAAAGTTTCGTCCTGAGCGGGGATTGGCCAAAAGCCATCGCGGCTGTGGACGGAGAGATGGGAATTTCATCCAGCCCTGCACACATCAGCCGAACTTGGTTGCAAGATGACTCGATGACACATCCTGAATATGCCAGTAGCCCAAGGGAACAGATCTAAGTCTTAGCGGATTCAGATGTGGAAACCACCTACTTCCTACGGAATTCACCGATTGCAATCATTTGTTTGGATCTGAGATGGCAAGGCAGCCGGTGAGTCCACGCGCATGGTTTACGTCGAAGAACGCACACACACAAACAGAAACCAGAGTCAAGAAAACCGACCACCAACCGTGAAGGAATGCCTTCCAGCGACATGGGTAAGCTCGCTTCTTCGCGATGATACTATCCTTCCCAGCCCCTGGTATATGCTGGCATGCTAGCGCTGGTATGCTAGCAGGCAAATACATGCAGCCCCTCCACACATATCAGACTATCAGCTGCAACCTGGATGATTGTAGAGCTGGAATCTCAGCTACCAAGCAACATCCAAAGCAAAAACTAGGTCCAACTGACTACTTCCGGGCTTCGGCAACGCTCGCAGCTCCCGCTCGAAGCTTCCGAAGTGCAAGCAACTGACTCAAAGATGTGCTTTCACGTGCGACAGAAAACCTGGCAGAGGGGAAGTGGCCAAAGCCTGTGCCCAGCCAACTCCCAATGGACCCCAAACCTGTCAAGGGACCAAAGCAACGAGCTAAATCCCATTGAAGCCTGAGCTAAATCCCATTCCATCGCAAATAAGAAATGGTCTGTGAGAAAACACGTTCGTCATGGCTCGGGTGGCATACCCAGGTGAGGTTGGTTTCATGCTCCCAAACTCCATAAATCATCGTGCTGACCCCTGATTAACAAACTTCCTACCCGCGTCTCTTTTTAGCGCGGATTCGTTTCTTCAGTCGGACCCCCATGATTCATAGCCAGGCTGGTTAGCAATCAGGGGTCGACATTTGATGACATTACAATTTACCGACTGAAACATCCCGAGGGAAGCAGCCGTACTATGGGTTAGCTTGAAAAACAATCCCCACCAAAGATCGCTGACCTTGGTATAACTTGGTGCAATCTGATGGTGACAAATGCCGGCAGAACCACCACACACACACACTGCTATACATAGGGGTCACCTGCTCAGTTTATTGGGACTGTCCCAACTGGAAATAAGGTCTAGGCGGGGGCCCACTCCATACATTCTTTGCCTTGTAATATTGACCGATTAATAAACCCGTCCCATTATTTGGGGAGTGTTACCTCCAGAAGTGATGAATCCCAAAAAAACGGGACACCCACCAAAAATTACAAAACAGGGGTTTATCAATCCGCGGTTCACATTTCCAAGAAAGGAAACTCTGGGAAGGGCCCAGGCGCTCGTGAGAGCTCTTCCGTAGAATCCCGACGGTGCTGGAGGGCTCGGAGTTGCGATTGAGAAAAATTCCCCGCTCTACACACGGTCCATTCGACCGGTCGAACCGAGGAACACCCACACTGGCTCCATCGCGCAAGTGTAGACTTTCGCAGCGCATCTGGCTTGTGGATTCATCTGCACAAGTTCGAATAACTCACGGAAGAAGCAAACTAAGTAGGGGTCCTTGGGTGCTTTGGGCAAATCGATGGCAGTAAACATTGAGCCGTTAGCGGAACGCGGAATCCACAACCACAACGGGCAACTCGACGAAGGCCTAGCGGCCTATCCAACTCACGATCTTCACAAATGCGCAAACTCCTTCACGGACTCGGAGTCAACCTGAAAGCATCGCGTGTTTGAGTGGCCCATGGGTGTTCCTTTCGGTGTTTTCTCTACCAACCTAAGCTTAAGGTGACCTCAGAAACACCCCCGGATTCTAACACATGGATTCCTCCTGGAAGCGCAAAAGGGAGCATCCTTGCAACGACACTGTCCCGTGAAACGCCGCATGTCCGGAACCATGGGAATCCGCACATTTTTGGTGGTCTTCCTTTGCTTTCCCCTTGAAACAGCAACAGAAAGTTGAGGCTGAGGGTGTATTTTTTGAGGCTCGGCACCATCTTTTGAGGTGTTATACAGGGAAACCAAAGGACACCAACCCAAACGGGGGGGCGTGCCCTTGTTTTGAGACAAGCCCAGCTGAAACAACTTGCGGTTGCCTGGAGCAAATCTGAAATTACGGGTTAGGCAGGTTGGACCTGCCGATGTCGCACTTGGATCGTTTCTCCCCCGAACGCCTCGCCAAATGGCCATGGGTCCCAGTAAACATCCCAATCCAACTACAAAAAAAGGTTCTAAGATGGGTGGTGATTTCACCAATCCCAACCAAAATGGGATCCCAAAGCGGCTTTGAGAACCACAATGGGCTCCATTCATCCCGCTCTGAGCAACCCCAACAAAAGCTGACTCCGACTCTGCGCATCCGGGTCCCAGCCACTGCCTCTTGCACAGCGCTTGGGAGTCTGGACATGGGAAGAGCAGTTGGGGGCCTTTTCACCTGGCCTCTTTCCAAGAACGGAGACACGTTCCTTGCGAAATCCAAGACGGCCGACTTCACACCCCACAGCAGGGGGAAACAGGTCATGCAGCCCAAAAAACAGGGGGAAGAAATAAACAAATCAAGGGGCAACGCTCGATTTCTATCATCCAGCCCAAAAGAAGCGCAACACGAGCCCTAAGTCTAGACCCACCCAAAATCAACCTTAAACCCACCCACCAACGGCCATCCAGGTGCCTCAAGAAAACTGCCCCCCCCCCCCTTTCCCCCCCCCTCCCCGCTGGCCCTTCTTGACTCGGCCCAATCTCCCTCCGTCCCTCGATCGAGGCCGGGGCTGGACGTCCAGTCAGGGCTCTTGCACGCGGCCCAGGCAAAAGAGGCCGAAGCCCAAAGCCTCTTCTTCGAAGCGCGGTCCCAGCGTGACCCAAATGGGCATCTTTTGGGTGAGGGGAAACCAAACGGAACACTGAAGCCATTTTGGGAGGCCTGAAAAGAAAGACAGACCATGATGCAGTTCTTGCGGGTTCCCTAAGAAGCACCCGCAAAAAGGGTGCACTGAAAGATACACTCCAAATGCAGTTGGTGAGTTTATTTCCTGAAGCATCATGGGGTTACCTCAAAAGGGCCCTTTCAAGGTCCCAAGATTCTTAGGCGTTGGCCTGTCTTGAAAACCATCTCAAAAGGGCACACTCTGGAAAAACAAGGTGCAAAGGAACGACACCAGGGCCAACAATAGTACAAGTGGGTAAAGTTCAAAGGGAATGCGCAAGATACAATGGGGAAATTGAACTTTGACTACTCCACTGGCAATTGACGCGGGGTACGCAAATCCATGATTTGTAGAGGAATGCCTTTTGGGGTAGCCCCTTTGGGGGCTCCATGTTCATTTGCAGGGGAGTGATTGGCTTCACTTGGCTGTACCACGAGAGGTTCCACCCTTGGTGAAGGTTCCGGTTTCTGAAGCCGAAGGATCGTGTTTTCTCATCAGGTTATGGAACTATACTGCTTTGCCCAAAGGACGGGGAAAAAAAAGGGGTTCAACTGTTGGGGGCCAAAACAAAGACCAACCAGGGGAAGCTCGAAGGTCAAATAGGTTGACCTTGGGCAAGCGAGGCGGTAGAATTTGCCAATTGTTTGACAAGGGGTCATAGGACGCAAATGGTGTGGTCGACGCTCACATGAACCATAGTTAGGACCAAGCCCAGCTGAACCTGATCAAAAGGGGCCCAGTCTGTTCGGGGTGCTTGATCCGTCCTGCATTTCATGTCACGGATCACTGAAAATACCATGTTCCTTTTTTCTGATTCTCGCTTTAAACCACCCACAGGAAACTAGAGCTTTGAATTGAAAGAGCCGAACGGTGAATGAAACCATTCAAAGAGCCTCGCTTCCGTGGACTTGATTCCAAACTTGTTCTCTACCTCCTTGGGAAGCTTAAGGAAATCGCTGGCTCACACGCTCGGATGGTTGGGCGGACCTCTCAGCTTGCTTCACGTCTTGAACCAGCATCTGCTCCACGGCTTTCAGCTTCCTCGCCGCACGGGGGAAACCGGCGGCCCAAGTCTGGACCACTGCTTTTTGAACATTAGGGGTATTGTGGTCTCCCTCCCTCTCTCTCGCTCCTTCCTCTCTCGTCTCTCCTCTCTTCTCTCTTCGATTTCTCTCTTCTCTCTGCTCTCTGCTCTCTCTCTCTCTCTTCTCACTTCTCTCTTCTCTCTTCTCTCTTCTCTATATCTCTCTTCTCTATATATCTCTCTTCTCTCTGCTCTCTCTCTCTCTCTCTCGCTCTTCTCTCTTCTCTCTGCTCTCTGCTCTCTTCTCTCTTCTCTCTTCTCTCTCGCTCTCTATCTCTCTATCTCTGTCTTTCTCCGTCTCTCTCTATATCTCTCTTCTCTATATCTCTCTTCTCTCTGCTCTCTCTCTCTCTCTCTCTTCTCTCTTCTCTGTATCTCTCTTCTCTATATCTCTCTTCTCTCTTCTCTCTGCTCTCTCTCTCTCTCTTCTCTCTTCTCTCTTCTCTCTTCTCTCTCGCTCTCTATCTCTCTATCTCTGTCTCTCTCCATCTCTCTCTCTATCTCTCTCTCTCTCTCTCTCTCTCTTTCTCCGTCTCTGTCTCTCTATCTCGTGCGCCTTTGCTGAGGTTGCCATTTGACAGTTGCAAAGAGAGTTGGCCGTTGGACCCTCCCAAGCACATGAAACTCACCAAAGGAAGTCCCACGATTTCCAAAATCGAACAACATCTCATATCCAATCCCCGAGTTCAGCCATCGATGTCCTATTGCCGGCTCCTTCAGGCCTCCCCACGAGTTCATTCAGTGGGAAGGTTTGTTGACTCGATGACAGGAATTTGACCCGATCCTCGTGGCGTTGTGTTTGGACGTCATTTGTGTTTCCAAGTGACGAGGTGGAAGCAAACAGTCGTTGTTCTGCAACACCCAGTTGTTCGTGACACTCGCTCCTTTTTGTTTGAGAATCGTCATTTCCCCAAAGTCCCCCTTTGTCTACCCGGGTCACTGAACAACGGGGAAGGTAGGGTTGGCTTCGGCCACTCGACGTCTTTATGCTATGCTCTTCCGTCCAAACAACCAAAAGCTGGTCTCTAGTCGGGATTTCAATTCGATATATGGTCTTCTCACTTGCCCAAAGGACCTGGAAATAAAAGGTTAACCTTTTGGGACCTTTACTAAAAATGGACCAAAATGGGAAAACCAAAAGGTCAAAAGGTCGGCTTTCGGCAAGTGAGTCTTTGTTGACGAAGCCCTCCAAATGGGCCGTTCCCCCTTTGAACTCGAACCCCTGTCAAGCCACTCAAACAGCGCACCCTGAAACTCACTGGCTGAGTGGATGGCCCAGAAAAAGTAACCGAACTTTAGATTTACCACTAAAATGGCCTTCCCAAAAAAAATAAAGTTCATGAACTCGAGAAGTGAGTAAAACAAGGCTGGCCGAAACAATCCTTTGCAACACAGTGAAAGTACGGTCAGTTCCCGTCAGCCCTGCGCCTGCCCGAAGGGCACATCATCTCACCAGGCACCGCATCAACTCTGCAGGCTGTGCTGAACTTGACAGGCTACAAACTATATATAGTTGAAACTCCGCCAAGTATCTCCGGATGGGCGAACTTTTGTGTGGTTCAACTTGGTCAGCCAATGGGGACACACGCGGACCAATTATAGCTCACAAAGCTGACAATGGAATCCCTCGAAGTAAGGCTTGGGGAAGAAAACGGAAAGGTCACAGATTGGCTCTGATCAGTTGGACCGTTTGGGCATGGAAGCTTAGACCAAGCTAGACCGTAAGTAAACCTTAAGTCAGCTTCAGGTCTACTGCCACACGCATTGGACCAAACTCGTCCCAACCCTGTGGCTTCACTTTTTGCTTCATATCCAGCCTACCCTAAAATGTAAAAAGTTGGCGCGTCTCCACCGATAGTTTCAATGGGAAACCCAAAGGAGACCAACCAGCATTTTGAGCATTTTGCGGGGTCCCCAACATTGAGGGTACCCTTTGTTGGCTTGGTTTAGAGGGGCAACAAAAGGAAAGCCGCTACCATACTTTGTGTTTTGTTTGATTCTTATTTCTTCATATTCTTGGGGATTATGTTTCCTCCTTTTTTCTTGGGGGGGAGGAGTGTCCATATGTTCAGAAAGAAACAAAACAAAAAACAAACAAAAAACGATTTGAGTGACCTCTTGGGATCGCGTCGGACTCCTTGTCAGGCCCTCGCCGAAGCACCCGTGGACATTGCAGTGGAGCTGCTCCGTAAAGTCCTGAAGACTCAGGCCCTATGCCTTCGACTTTCTCTTCTCAGAAACCCATCCCCCAAACATTAACAAAAACACATGGTGCCTGTGTTTCTGTGCCTTTTGGGGGGGTGTCCCTTCAAAACCACAACAAAAACGGGGGGACCAACTCACAGCGCGCACACACACATTGGAATCTCAGGTGGTGGTTTGGAGCTGAACTGGATTTCTCACTAAGCCTCTGGAACCAGGGCTTCAAATCCCAATCCAAACCACCTAAGGTGTACCTGACCGAACTCATTGGACCAATGCCACCAAGAAAACAAACAGGGAAGCCTCAATCTAGACGACTCGCTGCCCTAAAGCCTGTAAATGTAAATTGAAGGTTAATCCTTTTGAAAGCCATAACTAAACACGGATGGGTTGAGCTACGGCCCCGACCGAAACATGGAATGTTTGCTGACTGGGGTTTCAAGGTCTAGCCCAGGAGCATGTCAGCCGGCCCACTACATGTAACATGATGTAACATGAGCATTGATCCTTGCTCGCATCTAACTCATCACTGCCACCCTCCTCCTTAAAACAGGGACCCGAAGCAACATAGTTTATCAGCTGTCCGCTAGGCCGTCAATTTCAAGGAAACACTCACGTTTCCTTAGGCACCTGACAGGTCCTCTATGAAAGTTGGGGACATTGCCCTTGGGAACCCAAAGGGTCCTATCCTCAAGGAACATCCTCAAAGGGTGCATGGTACCTGGACTTTGTGGGAATTTGTTCAACAATATCAGCTTCCATGAATGGGAGGGGGCAAACACATGGCCAATGAACATCCTTTCGCTTCCACCTTTAACGCTACCAGTGTCTGGTTGTTTGACCCAATTGTGCCTAACTAAGGCCTCGTTGAAAGCAAACAATCACGGTATGGGCGAGAAGTTGGGCGCTTGGGTTGGTGACACAGAGTCTGCACCTTTTGTTTGTTGTCAAGCTCCCCTCGCCCCCCACGGCCCGATCTCCTGCCTGGGACAAGAGGCAGGAATGCTTTCTCATTGCCTTGATCCGCTTCTGTGCCTCAGCAAGAGACTAATGATGAAAACTGAAACTTCGCGACCCCAACCCCACCATTGAGACACTGGCGCACAGATTGCTTTCGCCGGGTGCCTGGGGCATGCGCCTGTCTGCACTTGGCTGCCCGGTCGGGTAGCCCCGGCTTGGTCTGGGCAAACGTGTGCCGTCCGTCGCCTCACGCACGGCCTCGCGCATCTTGGCCTCCGCGCACATGGAGACCTGTAGGCGTTTCGCCTTTGCCGCCACCGCCTGCAGCGCGGGCTCTGCACCGCGGCTGGCCGCAAGCTCACCCGCCTGCTGCTGCCACCTGGCGCGCTTCTCCTCCGCCTCCGCCACGCACTCGGGCCGCAAACCCTGCGCCACCCACTCCCGCGCGAAGACGGCTTTGGAGATGGCCCGGTGCCAGCTGGTCTCGTGGTCCTCGTAGGGGTGCCCGCAGGTGCAAACCCAGGCCACGTGGAAAGCCCGACAGGGGCAGGGCTTCTTGTCTTTGCCTGGCAGGACTTTGCTGCAGGGCCAAGGAGCGCCGCCCAGCTGGTTGTGGTCTCTCACATGGTGCTTGCACGCACAACGTGCTTCCCAGCCCAGCTGCTGGACGTAGAACTCCAGGCGCTCGCAGCGGCAGCCGTTACTGCTGCAGCGGAAGCCGCGGCGAGGCTCGTGGACCTCCACCTTGTGCCCACAAAGGCAGGAGTGTTTTCGGGGCTTCAGGCGGCAGCAAACGCTGCTTTGCTCAGGACAAGTTTTGCAACGCCACACGCACTGCAGCTCATCCAGCGCGGGGTCAGCCTCTCCCAGCCAGGCTCTGGGATCGAACTGATCTGAGCCGAAGTGGGACCCGAAGAAGCGTCGGTCCAAGCTCTCGCTCTCCTCAACTTCGGCCTCCGCCGGCCTGGCTTTCGTCAGCACCTCCAACGCCTCGCCGAGGCGCAGGAACTCTTCGCTGGAGCCCGAGGCCTTGTCCGGGTGCTGCGACCTGGCGGCCGCGCGGTACGCGGAGCGGATCTCCGCCTCCGAGGCTCCGAGAGGGACCTTCAACCGCGCCGCAGCCCGCCGTGGCGTCAACGTTGGCACCATGGCGCCCCAAGCTCCCCGGAGACTAGGGCGGGTCGGCCGCTACTGATAGGACGATCGGCCACCGCATCCACAGGATGCAAACGCAGGCAACACAAGCAACCACACAAACACCAGCCCAAATCAGGCCCGAATCCAGACAAAACCTCGGGCGCCCGCACACAAATGTGGAGGTCTCGGATAAGATAAGCCCAATGTGACCTCATTAATCATTAGGTGATGCTCAAAATGGCCCGTCTCAATTTCCCCTCTGCTGGTTGCTTGGTCACGAAAACACACTGTATGCTCAAGGAATTCAGTAAAGTTCTCCCGGACCAATCACTGCTTATCACCGACCGAGCTTCAGTTACCAGGTTTGTCTGTACATGCCCCATTCGCACATCCCCCCCAAACTGTGCAATTCTACGACTCCGTTTTTTCAAAGGGGACCCGTTGGCGGGCATCATTCAGGTGTTGTTTTTTTTCACCCAGTGGAATTCACGGCATACAGACACGAGGCCAAGGGGCCACTGCCCCCTTGCCTGAATTACCTGCACGAACCAGAACCCAACCCCCGGTTTCCCAGTGACCCCCGTAGAGACGGGGAAGCCCCTTTGGCCCGCCGGAACTGGAAGCAAAGGAATCAAGAGGTCAAGCCTTACCAAAATATGTATGAGCATGGAACAGGTGCGAAAACATGGCTTACAACTTGCAACTTACAACCTGAAAGGCACCGCCCGACAATGGTTACCTTTGGTTCTACCAACATGGTTACTGTCTCGCTTACTATCACGGTGTATATACCAACCCTGATTATAAGCGTGGGCCCCTACAATAACCCTCATGAAACTGGGTAGAACAATCAATTCGGACCAATCGAATCGATTTGGGGGGCAGCCAACTGTATGCCGAGTAGCATCTGCAAGGTCCACTGAGGCACCCTGAAACAAGCCTCGGTGCACTTCATCTCTTCCCGGGCTTCAAATCCAATCCCGGAGTCGGAGTGGGACATCGGTGGGAGGGTACTTTGGCCAACATGGGGAGGTAAATGGGTGTCTTCAAAATCACCAAACCCGGTCGTTTCATTTTGAGTCTTGCTTCGGGCAAGCAAACACTTCTCGCACTGACAATTGGGTCTAATCATTGGCTGATCCAGAGTACAGCTTCGCAATAAACCAACAACGACTCAAGTGCCCGAAGGACCCAGAAGTAAAAGGTAAACCGGTCAACCTTTTGGGACGATGACCAGAAATGTACGGTTCACCCGCCTTTGTGAGGTACTCACCCTCCCTACATGCAGTTCGAATTGGAAGACCCCAAACAGGAGAGTATGCCGTCTCATGTCTGTGCCAATGATAATAAAACAATTCCAACAACCCACCCCACCGGGATCGATGCGAGCACCCTGGCTAGGGAAAGCGGTATCTAGTCAGCCCCCCGTGACGGGCGTGCATCCCAGTGCCATACAAACAAACATGGCTGGGGATATAAACCAACCAACCTGAAATTCATGTTCCCCAAAGGATCATTCATTCTGGGTGGGGTCGCACACTCCAGGCAAACGAGTTCCTTCCCCCATGGGTCCACCGGGTTGATGTATCCGGGGTTGACATTAAGCAATCAGGCTTCAACCACTCAGGAAGCGAGATCAAAACACATTTTTGGTTGTGTCCAGCATCGCTAGCCAACAAGGTCGTGAGGGCCAAGTAGCAGCAGGCATCCGAATTTGTCCGAAATTGACCCGATGTCCCCAAAAGCAAGCCACATGCGGGCAATGGTTTACTTGTCTAGGTACTACAGTTAGAATACGGGTAGTCTATTGTAGTAGGGGAACCCTCCCCCCAAAAATACCACTCAAAGACCTAGTTGTGCAAGCCTCAAATTGCACGCCCGGACGACGCCGGGCAAACGCAACTTCTATCGTCAGGTAGGGCCGCAGCGGATCAAATCTTTCTCGAGGTCTTCCATGAGCGCGTCGTAGTCTGCGACGCTTATCCTACATCCTCAGCGGCTTGGATTGAACTTGCTGTTGCGCATGGGCCCTTACCCCCTTTGTGCGGCAACAACCAAACAAACAGGAAGGGACAAAATGTGATTCACATATATAAATAAATATATATATATATATATAATTATTGTATATTCTGTTGTGATATCCAGGAGCTACCTTATTTTTTGTGGAAAAAGGCACCCAGAATCTCCTGAACCATCGATCGGCTCTTTGTTTTGAGCGGCCCTGATGCCGCCCTCGTGCCCAAATAGGGAAAGCTCGTTGCTGTGGGTCCCAAAATTTATCCAAGTTGGGGAGTCAAGACTAACCCTGATGGGAACGAACAAACAAACATGGGAGCGTAGGGCAAGGAGGCTCGAAGGGCGCCCGGGGCTTGCGTAAATCAGCTTTGATGTGATACGAGTTTTAGATTCGGAAGTGGTCGTGTCTTGCGTAAATTGTACATTTCAGCCAAAGCCTTTCTTGACTCACTGCAGGAAGGGTTCTCATGGAACCTTTCTGAGCCAGGCGTATGGGTTCCAGTGTCGCTCCCGATCTGTCGAACTGACGCCTTCCTGGCAAGCCTCAATAAGCCTGAGAAAGCCTTAGTAAGGCCAGATTTGGGTCATCATAGCAGGGGCAACATGGGAGATCCCTGTGTGCCTTCCTAATCTTGAGAATCGAACAAAGGGTTCCACAAACTGATGGTAAGCAATCCTCAAGGAACGCTCGGGAACTAATTTGCCCAAATCGGACAAACGAACAAGCGGGGATACGGAGGGAGCGGGGATATGGGCGGATTCCCTTGGCGCCATTTCCCATATCAAGATGCATTTAAGTAGAATTCTCCCGTATCCCTGGTTCCCCCTGTATCCCTGCTAGTTGGTTTCCCGACCCCGGGGATCATTCTGGTCGAGTCTTGTCCGAGTTGCGATCCTGGCCTGGCGCATACCTCGCAAGCACCGAGGTATACATCCACTTCGACACTCGCTCAGCTCACTCCTCGTAATGAATCACTTTGGCCGTGTTTGGTGGGAGAGGCTCGAGAACACCGCCCCAAACTTATCCACATCCTTTTTGGCTTCTGGTACCAGATTGCTAGAATCCACTCTCTTGATCAAATTATCAATCTCCATGGGAGAGATTGCAACACACCTTTGTCACACCGGGAGGTTATTAAAACCTGCGCGGGTTTAATGCGGATAGTAGACGTTCCCAAGGTGTCCTCAGAGCTCCGGCCCCCCTTGGACGCCACCCTGGTAGTGAAAACAACATATGTTGCGCTCAATGAACCAGTCATAGGGTTGTAAGTCTTATATAAACTTGGTCTGCCCCACAAAATAGAAACAACTGAAAGGGCGGATATCCGCCCCTATGTGGTGGGGACTACCCCTTCATCCGCCCAGGCTGTTGTGGCGCTTAGGTCTTGCCGCAATTACCCATTGGGATACCGCATCAAAGCCTTTTCAATGACCAAAAAGCCGGAGACCAAATAGAAGCCACAAGTCCGAACGCAAATTAAATGCCCAAAGCTGCCGTTGCGTCTGTCCCTGCCTATCCATTTATGTGACTGTTGACCTGCTGCTTCCATCTATCCATCTGCCTGCCCATTCATTCATGCACCTATTGGTGCATGATTCATGCATCTATTGGTGCATGCATCTATTCATTTACTATCTATCTGACTATCCGTCGGTACATATACGCATCTGTGCATCTGTTCCATCTAGCTATCTTCCTATCTACCCACATTGGTATGTCTCTCTCTCTCTCTCTCTCTCTCTCTCTCTCTCTCTCTCTCCTATCTCTCAATCCAACCTAGTCTGTCTACCTATCTACCTATCTATTCTAACCGAATCTAGTCAATTCTGTTCTAATCGATCTATCTATCTATCTACCTATCTCCCTCTACCTCTCTCTTCCTATCTAACTGCCCATCCCTATCTGACTGTCTCTGTATATCTATCGATCCATCTATATCTATATCCATCGATCCATCGATCCATCGATCCATCGATCCATCGATCCATCCATCTATCCATCTATCCATCTATCCATCTATCCATCTATCCATCTATCCATCTATCCATCTATCCATCTATCCATCTATCCATCTATCCATCTATCCATCTATCCATCCATCCATCCATCCATCCATCCATCCATCCATCCATCCATCCATCCATCCATCCATCCATCCATCCATCCATCCATCCATCCATCCATCCATCCATCCATCCATCCATCCATCCATCCATCCATCCATCCATCCATCCATCCATCCATCCAGCAACATATCATCTAATTAACCTAATCGAGCTTAATCTGATCCATCTGTCTAGCCTCAGCTTCTCTGTCCGTCTACCCACTATTTATCATCTATATCCAATCCGCCGAAACAAAGTCTTCTTGATTGGCCCCTCTGAAAACGACTCCCACCTTGAGTGGATCTCTCAGAACAGCCAAGGTAATGCTGGCTGAGCACCAGCAAGCTGTTGGAATCTCCAAAACAACGTAGCCAAAGGACCCGACCGCCGTGCAGTTGTGTCCATCAATATCAGGGACTCACCTGGCTATGAATGTTAAAGGGATCCTTTGGTGGACATCGTTTAGGTGGGGATTCATGAATCCACCAATCACTTTTGAGGGGGTTCCCCATTAAAATTCATGGCCACCTGCAACCAAGGGGCCAATCGATAATGTGCACGGTGGTTTCACCAGCCTGCGCAAAGAGTCCGGAGCCCATTGCCGCCCGGCTCCCCGAAACAAAAGCGCCCCGGCAACAATAAGCCTTGGGCCGGCTGGGTGGTGGTTTTTTGGGGTTCGTTTGTTGGGAGCCCCCAACAAACCGCTGAAACATTCCCAAGGAAATGAGACAAAATCACATTGCCCTCCGAGAAACTCTGGATTTGCTTAACCCTCTATCGACACCTGAGCAACCAAAGGCCCAAATGGAGACAAGTTAGTGCATGGTAGAACAAAAAAACAAGCCTTAGCCTTGATTTGGTAGCAAAAAACATGAACTGAACCACAAACACAAAGACTAAAAGATATGCCAACAGTGAACAGTATGATCAGCTTCCATCCAATTCATGATTTGGGAGGTGAGGTTGGGTGTCCCAATTTGCCCTCTGCCGGGGGTTTGACATCCCGACTAAGGTACCCGGACAGGTGGGTGATTTCGAGTGTCCTCTTCGTCTCCCTTTAGAACCAACCAAAAAAGGGGTTCCCCCCAGAAAAAAGAAGAAGAAACAAAAACAAAAACAACAACAGGTACTAGCTCTCAATTCAGAATATGTGGTGCCCGATCTGGAAGCTGGGGCGAGCTACTGGCAGCTGGTATCCTTTGAGGGACCCTGTTTAAGTGGGGAGGCTAGGAAGCAAAAACTGGGACTTTCAGCGTGCCACGGATTGCCACGGAACAAGGCAATATCGTGCCTCGGCCCCGAATAATAACTCACTTCCCAAGTTGACTGGCCAAAAAAAGTCCAAACTTTCTGTTTACCGCTAAAATGGTCCAAACCCAAAAAGTTTAAAGTCCACCAACTCAGGGAGTCAGAAACATAGCAGCGGGAGGGTTCCCCCAGAGAGGCGCTCTTGGGGACCATGGGACCCCCCGCAGAAGCCTCTCGTCTTGCGAAGTGGTTTTGCTTTCACCGCGGGTTCCCCCGTCCCAAAGAAAAGAAACATGGTGAAACGCTGGGCACCAAGGGAATGGATTCACCAAGGGACGAATTAACTCTCCCCGGTGATTCATTGATCTCGAGTTTCAACCTGATGGTCGACATAGATTTCCCGTTACACTCCCCCAGACTGACATGGACGCTCGATCCTGCCCCAAGTCTTTCAAAGCGGTCCTCTGAGCTTCCATGTCAATCTGAGGCAGTGTACCTAGCTGCAAGGGCTTGGAACTCATTGCCAAACTCCCCTGAAAGGAGCGGGGAAGACTCACCGACTCCCCGACCTGCGAGCACAGTGAGGCATTGCCAGGGTCCTTCGCTGTACCTCGGAAATGTCACATCGACCCTCCCCCGACGTCCGCTGCAAATCTCACCTGGCTGAAACACGTCAGACAAAAGAAAAAAACACCTCCCCCGAAAAAGGGAAAGAAGCTGCCACCCCAGAACCTTCTCTACTTGGTCGGTGCCGACCTATGTATTGGCAAACAAGGGGCGTAATTTTGAGAACATGTCAAGCCTACCCCACAGGCACATGATTGGCCCTTAGATGGGGTTGTCTTTTTAAAGGTGCCCTTGTTGGGGTGTTTTAAAAGAAACTCAACAGGAAACACAATTGTAGGCCACACATCCTATAAATGATTGACGTTGTGTACACATTATGTGACCATGTATGGTTGGAAGTAGTTGGAAGGGTCCTGTGTCGGCTGTGAGGCCACATACATGGGCGTGCAGAGTCTTATGGGAGACCCCCGAAAGCTGACCTCAGATCCCCTGCTAAAAGCTTAGCTTTTAGTGGGTTAAATGGAAACCCCCGCTAAACCCGACAAATCTAAAAAGCTAAGGGGATGGCTGGGAACCACCAAGACTTCAAAGTCAAAGCCACCCACAAACGGGGAAAATTTCAACACCCACAAATTTCGGATGGGAGATCTCCTGAGGCCATACCCTATGCTTGGCTAGGTCCTCCAGTAGAGAGGTTAGAATAAGGGTACCCTTTTTTCTTCTGCAGTCTATTTTAGTAGGGGAGCCGAATCTCCCCCCAAAAAGGAAACGGTCAAAGGGCACCTAGCTGGGAGCCCCAGTTGGGCTAAGGCCCAACTAGCAACCAAAGACCACGTGAGTGTTGGCTCCTGAAAGGCCATGGGACTCAACGGAAGCCTGCCCGAAGGCCATCTCAAGATAGAGACTCCCCAATAGGTGGTTTCTTGTTGGTTTCCCGGCAACACCAAGCCAACAAAGGGTACACTCACCCCCCCCCCAAAAAAAAAACACATGGTGGAACAGGCGGATAACCCCTCCCCCCAACATGTGGTCACCAAAGTCTGCATGGCACATGTGAACTTCACATCATCCAAATCGAAGGTTTGTACCTGGAAGACCCCTGCAAACACTTAGCCGCTCAAACGTGGAAGTGTACGTTTGCCCCTTTGAACAAGCAGTTCTTCTTCCCGGGGCTTGTGCAGCCCATGCTTCAAGGGAGGGCGATGAATCTGATTGCTTGTAAGATCTCTGTCCTGTTCCCGGAAGAGGTTAGAAGGGATCAAAGTTGACACTCCGGTGGTTTCAGGGGGGAGACTTGTAATAACTGGCTTTACAAAGGGAGGAATATTTTTTGAAGGAAGAAACAAAACCGTGGAGGCAACCCAAGTATCTGGGGGATACACCAAACCAAGCTTGCGACCTTTGCCCGCTTCTAGGCCCAGCCCCCTCGACATCCCCGGGCCGCAGTTGACCTTACTGGCATGATGCAAGGGGCGACATTTTTCTGTCTCCCTTCCCTTTGCTTAGGCCCTATGCGCTTCAGGCAGCCCCGCGATGCCCTCTGCCGGGGCAACTTCCCAATTCTAAGGGGAACGGCTGGTGCCCGAACAGGAAGGGCACGAGGCGTAGGTTTTGCGTTGTAGGAAGGATTGATGAAATTTCCACTTCGGTGTACCAGGAAACCTCCCGTTCAAATGGAGGATGTATCATTCGAAGAAGGGCCTTCCATTGGTATCCAAGTGGGCCACTTCCCACCCACATGCACTAAACGACGGCAACAAATGAAAGTTCATTTTGTTTGAAGGTTTTGGACAAGCCAGTTTAGACCGTCAGTGTAAGCCCCTAAGAGGGGACCTAAAAGGGAACACACTAAATCAGAAAATCCGTCGCCATGAGGCAGTGCTGCAAGTTGGAACCTGTCCGGCGAAGGAAACGGACCCCAAAGGTGGGCCAGGGGTTGATCCCTTCATTCATTCATATGGCCATGGGTCAAGATCCAAATCGTACCCCCAAAGTGAACATCCCAGTACTGGACTAAAATGGGTGGTGGTGCACCTACCCCAAAATGGTACCAATGGTTTTGCCATATTATGTTAATGAGCATACTAGCCAGGGTCGAGAGTCCAAGTACCTGAGCATGGCTTTTGGGAGCAAACGCAGGTGACGAAGTACTAGACTCCCCTCCCAAAGTCATGGCACGGTTGCCACCTGCGGACTCGGGAATAGCTCAAACTTTGTGGACCCCTAAGTCTTTCCTTTCAAAAAGAATCAGGTTGGATTTGCAGCAAGCTGCGCATGCTAGCGCGTCGGCAAGTCCGAGGAAGATTCGCTCGGGGAGCAATTTTCAGATTTCAGGAACAAAAGCACGTGGAAGAATTTCCGTGGCCCCTTGGACTTGAAGCTGAGGGGTGGTCGGGTTCAAGCCTTAGCCCAAGTTTCGTTGGTCCAACTGCAACATGGGTTGCCACCAATCTGCGCCTCCAATCAAGGACATCCAGCCCAAAACGGCGGTGCATCAGTTTCCCTTCAAGGCCCCGTCACGGTAAACCCTCAAAGGAGACCAACGAGACAACCGCAGGCCCTCGCCAAGACCTGGCCTGCGGTGCTGGAACGGATGTCACATTGCCTCAGTGGCTACTTGTTTTGGAGGGGCTCAGGTTGGGCTAACAGCCTTAGACATGGAACAACCCCTGCTTTAAGCAATCTTCTCATTTTCAGGGTTTGCTTTAAACATGTTAACTCATCGAAGCGCCACATTGGCGCTACTGATAGTTTCCACGACTCAAAGGACGCGTTCGTGTGAAAGCGGTTAGTGCCAAATTGGGAGGATTGGCCCAGCTTCGCTGGGCTGCTCTTCTGAGCAGCTGGTGGGAGTTGGTTTGATGCCACGGAAGGCCTTTACCAGTTCGACGATGCCCAGATGTCGGGGGAGTTCCCCTGCTTCGCCCGCCTTCGCCGCATGCCGATTGTGGACATCCAGCGCCTGCTCCGGGGCTTTGAGCGTTGTGGAGGCATACTACGTTGCGAAGCACGCCTCCACAATGCGCTCCAGCTGGGCGTCGTCAAACTGGCAAAGGCCTTCCGCCACTTTGTGGGTTGGGTGCTGCCTCGAGAAGTCCTGCTCCTTGGCCTTTTCCAGCATCTTCCGCTGGTGCTGCCACTGAGCATCCGCCCTGGCATTTAGGCGGGCCTCCTTGCGCCGAGGATGTCCTCCATGGCGGCGTCCTCCTGTGGCGGATGGAGCATCTCCAGAAACGCTCCCAGGGAGCGTGTCAGGGCCCTCGGCACCTGCGCCACCCCGAAGGTGGCCTCATCCTCCCCAGGTAAGTTTTTCGCCTTGCGCCGGGATGAGAGGGGTGTGTGCTTGAGAAAAAGTGCTCCTCATAGGCCGGCTTGAGCTCCTCAGCCAGGACGGACCAGTCTCCCTCTGCACAAGGCTTGCCAGGTATTTCTCCATGGAAGCCTTTGCCTTGGCTTTGGCCTCTGCAACTGTGGCTCCGGCATAGGCAGGGGCGTACATGGCTTACGAGGGGATAAGGGGAAAGAAAGCTTTTCAAATCAAGAACAAGACTGGTTTGATCCACTTCAGCCAAAATGTGTCCCAAGCGGACCCTTACTATGAGTTAAGTCAAGTGCAAACCTACGGCTACACTTTTGCCCAAAAACCATTTTTCCCAGCCCTGTCTCCCCTCATCCCACCTCAAAAAATACTGGAACTCCCCGTTGGCTTCGTACTCCAGAGTTGCTGCACGGAAATACGACATCTGTGGAGTATGGGGAAGTGCTGGCTAGAACTAAGAGACCTCAGGGATTTTCTGATGGGTGCGCACGAAGATGTGTTCAACTCTCCCCCTTGTGAGCTTATGGGGTTGGGTTGAAACTAAGGCCCAGAATCGGTCCTTTTCACTGCTCATGGTTTCGCTGGTCACGCATGGCTATGATTTTTCATTCGGAACCGCGTCAGTGGTTGGTGGACAGAAGTCCCCACAACGAAGTTCGCCAAAGAGTCCACTGCTATTCTCGCTCTCTTTCTGATCCAGATTCCATATATGAGCCACGGATAATATTTCCTACAGTTGGATCAACTGAGAATTGAAGAAGGCCTCTGTTTTGTGTGCGAAAATATACGGGATGTTTGGTAGGCAGCCCATGACCTCTCCAAATGAATAGCAGACTACTGCCAGTGGCTTGTTTGAATAGTTAAACCTAACTGCGACCTGAGCAAGCAAAGAACGGGCGGCTGGGAGCGGGTCACCCCTGGGTCGGTCAGGGACCTCCCCTGGTCGGTCAGGGACCTCCCCTGGTCGGTCAGGGACCTCCAAAGGAGACACGGAAGCCCCGGTTTGTTTGGGGCCCCGCATTCCACGAGACAACTGGGTACCTCAAAGTGAACATCCGGAACGGCCTCGCACAAGCAAAGCTCGGCGGGACCCACTCCCTGAGTCCTCAAAACAAAACCGAAACTTGTTCATTGCCACCGGAATGGCCGACAAAAAAACAACGCGTCACCGGAGGCCCTCGCTTCGATGCCAAGGCGCCGGAACTCCCCTAAGGTCATCCGGACCCCGAAGTGCCGCCGCAGGAAACAAAACCTCCAGCGGCGTTTTTGAGGCTGGGGTGGGCGGGGGGGGGGTGGAGGGGGGGGGGACTGCCGGGGTCGGGGTCAGTCAAAAAGGGGGGGGGGGTTAAAGCGGATAAACCGATACATAGTAGGGTAAACCGGTCAATGGCCAAGATTGAAGCAACGTACGGGGACAACATCGTTCTACCATGGTTCAAATGGGTGTAAACAACAAATCCGGGACAATTGTGTGGTTTGTTTGACAGGTCCCGGTCTGCCTATTCGTGAAGGCAACCCATAGGAAACTCGCTGATTGCTCCACAGGGCAATGCTTGAGATGGCTCGAAGGAGAAACTACTGTGGACCAGTTGGGATGGATGAAACTTGATGAAACCCTGAGATCGATCACCCACCTGGTGCTAATGTGTTTTGTCCAAAGTAATTGGGGGAACCACCAAAAATGGGCTGTGTCCACAGCTTAAAGCCCTGACTCATTTGAGTCAAAGCTTGGCACTGAGCTTGTTTACCATGTCAACCCGGAGTGCTTGAGACTGCCAGGAAGGCTCGCGCCTTATCGGTTTCCTGATACTCGGCGTCGAAAAGAACAGAGGATCCATGAAGTGTACGCTGGGGCCTTTACAAATGCCACGCTGGGATATTCCACGCCAAATATCCTGATGACTGTATTAATCTGTTTCGCCCTACCTGATCCTGGCTCAAATCCCATTCGGGGTTCAGCTGTGTTTTATATTTTGCTACAGAACGGGAACATGAAGCACAAGCGAAAAAGGCGAAGAAGTCATGCACTTCCCATCGTGTTTGGCAAAGCGACGGCAATATGAGGGAGTCCTGTTAAGGGGAGATTCCAAAATGGTTTGTTTTCCCTTTGCTTTGTCCTTAAACCCACAAAAAAAAGCCACCGCAGTATGTTCACCCCCAATATGTTCAGATCTGGGGCACCGGAAAGCGAAGGGCCTTAAGTGCACTTGCCGCAATGCCGCTCCGCTGAATTAGTGCTGGGCAGTTGTCAAATCCCTGCTGAAGGTCTACTTTTAGTGGTTTAGTTAAACCTAAAACAAAACAAACAAAAAAAGAAGCAAAGGGATGGCTGGAAACCACCAACAATGTTGATCACTGCTTAGAAATAGTCAATACAGCCCCCCAACATCGAGGTGTTGCGATGTCCTTCAAACAAAATGCATATGGCAGTCTGAGAACCCAAGGTGCACAGTGCAAACTACGGAAGGGCAGGGTTCTGCACTCTCCCCTTCTACCATCGCCCAATCTCCAGAAAAAAAAACACGTTGGTAAACCGTTTGACAATTGTCTAGCGGGGAAACAGTCACTTTCCCTCAACCAAGCAGTAAGCAAACGACGAAGTCTTCTGCAAGAATCGCAAAACAAAAACATCAGAGACATCTCTTGGCCAAGCAAACTCAAACAAATAGGGACCCCCCCCACCGTGGATGGCCTAGTTGTCCATTTGGCTTCCCCAAACAAAAACAAATAAAAAGGACACGCCTCCAAAAACACCTACCGGGGCCTCCTCGACTCAAAAATGGGGCCATGACCCCTGACCGCTTTCTTTGGGGTAATGACCTCTAAGGGTCATGGAGACTCCAGGTACCCAAAGCAAAAGCGGCCCACTGCTGACCAGGTCGCGTGCGAGAGAGCGCCTCCCGAACCCGATAAATCTGTCGGTAAACGCCTCAGATCTGTTTCGGTTCTGCCGTCAGAGTCGACCCCGGCAGGGTGCGTCCTTTTGTTAAGGAGACCCATGTTTGGCTTTAAAGGCAAGGGAACCACCATTTTGAGGGGCAGTCCGATTCCAAAACGAAGACACACACACCCGAGGACATTGGTCTCTGAGACAGTAAGGACACACTTTCTCCAATGCTTTGCCCTACTTAGCTTTCAACTTATGGAGATTAAAGGGTGGGTCCCTACAGCTGAGTAAGCCATTTGGTCGCGCAATGCACCTGACAGTAGATGGCGCAATTATCCAGTCCGGTGGATGTGGGTGCTGTTTGAAAATGGGAGACCCCCGAAATGCCTGGGTTCCCTCTGGTTCTTGAATTTAGGTCCATGTGGACAATTGAAGGGGAGGACACGCCATTGGAGGGCCATGGGGAACTTGTGCCATGTACTACCAAAACCTCGAATTCGCACCCCAGAACACCGTTCGGAATCCCACAAAAGCCCAAAAACAACTCTTGTAGATTGCTTCATTTGATCCATGCACGGGTTCGGAGGTTTCCCAAGGCTCGCCTTTTTTGACCTGAGTTGAAGCTTTGCGGGCAGTGGGCTACTCCCAGATCGACATTGGTGGGATTCCTTGCGCCAACTTGAGGGAAGTGCGGCTTTGGGTGTATGGTTCAAACTACCCTTTGAGCAATTGCCTGCAGACTAAGGCGCAGCGCTGAAAATTGCGGGCGATGGCCGTCTCATTGCGGCCAGCCTGCCGCTGAGCGCATTGGCCGGTTTCAACTAAGGCAAAGTATACCACTGAACATCTGAGATCGCGCGTAATGGTCTGCTTCTCCCAAAGATATCTGGTCTCGCTTGAAGTCATGGGCAAGTTTAAATCCAGAAGCCCAAGACAAATCAGTTCGTTGATGAATGGGGCGAGACAAAACATCAAAGCTTATCTTTTGGTCCACTAGTAAAGGTCCCAAAAGCTTAGCCTTTTAGTTTCAGGTCCTTTTGGTCAAGTGAGAAAGAAATCCAACAAATTCGCATGGAACCAAAAAAGCGGCGAGAAACCCAACCAGTTCCTTGCTTCAATATCTGGCATGCACAAAAATACCACACATGAACAGGGCCTCATCCGATGGATCCAGCCCCCAAGATGGTGCCACCAGAGGTTCGGCCAACCCGTTTTATCTCAGGTTTGTTACATGCTTCAGCTTGAAGCTTAAGCGCCCCTGTAGGTGAAGGCTGAAGCTTTCCGGCTACGGCCAAAAATGTTTGAAGCAGCATGAAGCACCCATTGTTTGAAGCAACAAGTCACTCCCATTTTAGCTTGGCCAGAGTATCTCGGTTGCTTTCTGCTCCCCTGCTAAAAGTTTGACTTTTAGTGGTTTAATGGAAAGACCATTAGTTGGCAAACAGTTAAAGTCCTAACATCCATGCAACATGCACCTCTGTAAACCCACTTTGCAACCAATCCTGGGTCCCACCCTCGCCTGCTTCTGTACATGGTAGTAGTCTGCCGCCGTTGCCACGGGCACACGGTACGCAGTGTAGCCAGATTTGGCGTGCATGACCCACTCGGAGCCTCGCTTGGCCAACACCCCAACAAGCCGACGGTTTGAAACGAGCCCAGAGGCTGAACCTTTCAATGGCGGACGGCCCTCCACGACTCACCCCGGAGATGTTTTTCGGGGGCCTCAAAGCCGGGCCCTGAATTCATCCGGAGCGCCTGGGAAGGGAAGCTGAAGAGAACGCGAGCAAACGGAACATGACTGAAAGCAGCGAAAACACAAAAACACCTGGGGGCTGTTCGAAATGAAAGTTCCTGGAAACGGCCCTTTCGCCGGCCTTTGCTTAATTTTAAGACTGGCAATTTAGAACGACTCCCACATAATTACGGTTCAAGGCAAAGAACAACATGCAACACACACACACATAAGGCGAAGTCTGGCAATTAATGTACAACCCGTCGCAACAGCAACGACTCAATCGCAACTTGGTTCCACTGGAAACAGCATGGGCAATTTGGCTTAGATTCAGGATGATTCAGGCCTTTGAACCCGGATTTAAGCAACTCAACCGGGGGTTGGCTCACGTTGGGCTCACACAGGGGCCGCGGGGGGCAATGAGCTCATGTCACCAAAGAGCAGGTTCCAACCCCTCTTGCACATTTGAACCAAGGTCACCATTGTATAGACGTCGTTTACCCCGCCTCTTTTCGGCGTTGACGATCGCAGCACATATCGTCCGGTGTAATGAACAGTGCCCAATTCCGCCGACTTTTGGTTCTACCAACATGCACATTTCATGGGTTCGTCACAAAACGAGGGAGCCCTACAAGTGGTTGGCTTCCTTTTGACTTCCGTTTAGCGGGGCCAAAAGGGTAGCCCCACAGGTTGTAGGCCTGACGACAATTCCATCCAAACTGGGAAGTAGAACCGCTTACTAAAACTAGGCACATCACTTGAGCAATGGTCAAGACTACGAGTTTCTCCTCAAGGACATACATATCCCTCTCGCTGTTTGTGAGCAATTCACGACTTTTGACCATACTTCTTTCAGGGGTCCCTGGAAATTTCCACTTAAAAAGTTGATCTGTTTCGCTGGTGTGCTCCATTGAAACCGCCACTCTAGGTCCAAAGATGGGACGCGCAAACCAGCCGAAACGTCCAAGAAGCCGTCCAGGTTGAACTCACCGCCCAGGCGGGCGACACCTGGCAACAAAGGGCTCCGAGCCACCGGGGGACTGCATTGGTTGTCTCCAAAATACGGAACACGCCCCACGCCAAACAAACCAAACAAACAAAAGGTTTTCTCGTTTGTGTTGACTTCCTTGAAACCATGGCACCCTCCAGAGTCAGGTGCATACAGGGGACTGGCCCGCTCCAAAGCTGCGCAGGGCACCCTCCAGAAAATACACCACCCTATTAATAATTACAATATGTAGTATGCGTAATAGGTATAAATAGGCCCTGCCCCAAAAAACACCCGGGGTTTGCCGCCTCGTAGAGCCAACAAAGTGACACAATTGAATCACAAGCTAAAGTGTTGACATACTTGTCCACTGGCTGTTTTACCTTATTACCTACGACTTCATCAAGAGGTTCCGTCTTTTGTCGGCGAGGCTCTGATCACCCCTGGAAAAGGGCTCAAAACGCCAAAAGTCGGCATAGGAACTGGGGCCTCCCTTCGATCCCCTGCGAAAAAAATCGAGAACTTTGGTGTACTGGAAACCCTCCAAAGCTAAGGCCATGGCTTTTGAGGGGATGGGCGTCCCCCCAAACCAAATTCCTACGGAACTCCACCGGGGACCACTTGAGGCTGCCAAGCCCTGGAGTGGCGCCCACTCAAGGGGAGTTACAAAAATCCGCAAATATCTCGCAAGTGACTCTTACCAGGAAAACACCGTGTGCACCAAGTAAGGCAAAACGTCCGGCCTCGGAAGAAGGTAAAAGTGAAACTGGCCAAAGTAAAAACGTGGTCTATATAAGTTCCTTGTGTTTTACGTAAGAACATGTAACACGGTTGAAGCCGTGATAGATGATCAGCATGTCAAAAGTGACACGTGTTTGTCTGTTTTGCCTCAGGCAGTTTGAATTGTTTGCTTTTCCCAGCACAGGCAAACACACAAAGCAATAAGACTGTTGGACCCGTGAAAAAATCAAAAGGAAAAAACAACTGTACAACCGCCCCAAATAAAAACAAACACTGTACTGGTTGACAGGGGTGGTCCGGGGCGGCCCTGAGGTAAGGTTCCCCGAGGGTTCCACCAAGGTTCCACCGTGGTTCCACCAGGTTCTGCGAGGGCTGCGAGGTGGTGCGAGCACTAAAAAGAGCACCGCATGCTGTTGGGGATGTCACCTGAGCTTATTACTATCTGTGAATTAAACAGTATTACCTTTCTGTTTGCTCACTTTTCTTACAAGGAGCAGTAAAAAGTAAAACTGCCTGAGTTCGAAACAATATTGATTTTGGGGCTTGACTTTCCTTTTTACTTTCGCTGGGGTAAAAAGGAGAAAACAAGTAAAACTGCCTGGTGTGCAATTCCGAGCAACACAGCATTTGGCTCATGGGTTAAGCATGCTCATTTCTAAATTTGAAAACAATGATCTTACTGTTGAGTTGGCCACAAAGTTCAAACTGTTTTGCGTTTGTATTGAAATGAACACATCTACCAACGACTGCGATTTCCGAAGCGAAACAAAAACGATGAGGCTGCGACCGAACAAGTGGGCAACAGGCCGCTGGTTGGGTGTAGTGTCCGATTTAGGGGATTCACAGCTGGAGGGGAACTCCAAAACCTATTCCGGGCCCGAAATCTATCAGGAATCGACCACAAGACATGGCAACTCTACGGGGATCCTCGAATAATAGTTCCCGCATCAAAACTCGGCGTCTCTGGGGTCTGAGGTCTGGCTTGGAAAGGACTCTTTTGGACTTGGGGGAGAAACTCTCCTTGGTTGCGGCTCTTTGGGGGGAACCCTCGAAATGAATGTTTTCCACTTGATTTCCTGTGAGAAAAAAAAAAGCAAACCAAAGACACACCCACATCCAGCAGCTAAGGTTCCCCACCTCGCAACGACCTCATCGAACTTTCGTTGAGTTCCGTGTGCCGGCTCTTGCTGCGATGAGGGAATGACCTTCCGGGTGTTGGGAATAAACCCGTTTTGGGGGATTTTTAGGAACAGGAAACCATAGATGGTTTTTCTTGGGGCGTTCTGAGCTCCTGTGTGTGTGTGTGTGTGTGCTCGATGCGGGTGCGTCTTTTTACCTTAAGGGACCCTTTTCGAGATGGCTTACAGGAAAGCCACAATTTTTTGAACCTTTGGAGGTTCAAATGGAGGGTTGGCGAATCCTAACCCATCATCCCTATTAAGCCACTAGAAAGGGACCGGTTCGATTGAGGATTACCTTTGAACCGCGACAGGCAACGCGGATTTCCAGAGGCGCAAAGAAAAAAACGCCCGCCGGACCGGCGGAAATGCCTCTGTACGGGCCCGCCAGGCCATTGTGCCCGAAGAAGTTCTGAGCGAAGCCCAAAGGAAGGTCTAGTTGTCTAGTTCTCTTCAACCAGCTGTTTCTTTGTCGGTTTGTGATGGAAAATAATGGTTTGTATTTGGGTGTCTCTTTATTGGGGGGGCCGAATAGAAATAGTGGTTTTACCTGTGGTTTTCCATCAAAACCACAAAACCCTAAAACACACACACACACACACATGAGCGAAGCAAGTCTCCAACAGAAGTTCTCAGAAGGGTGGTTTCCTGTTGGTTTCCATTTGCCAACCGAAAGCACCAAGACTGGGGCTCAAAAGGACGTCCCCATTTGAAACTTTGCAAATTTCTATGATGCAACAGCAGCCAATGCGGAAATCCAAAGTTACGGACCTCATCATCATGGGAGGAATCGCTCGTTTTTCCCCGGATCATCGAGCTTGTTGTGTGTCGAAACCCAGTAGAACAGCGACCAAAGCTCTACTAAAGTGGCTATAAGGAGTTGAGGCCTTGCTACAACCATCACCCGGTGGAACCTACTCAAAGGGCCCTTTTGGAATCGGAAAGCCGGTGCAGTTCGTCAAGGGGCCTTCCGAAGCTCGCGTGGGAAGGTCTCTCCACTGGTACTCTAAGGGTGGATCCGCCAGAGGGGTCTCCCAAACATAGCGCCCCCCCCCCCCCCAATTTTCTTGGAATGATTCTGAAAAGAAGAGGAAGCAAAAGGAGCCCTCTTTTGGGAAACACCAATGTAGCCGGAAAAGGTTGATTCCAGCCGCTCTTTTCAAGCATGGCTCTTTTCAAAGCCTGTTGTCCCAGGGTCTTTGGCTTTCAGGAAAGACACAAGAATACGACCCTCTTTTCTGCCCCAGCTTTTGCCCTCAACCAAAACTGAATCCTGGTTCTGATCTTAAATTCATTCAATTGCTCTAAGCCCCCTGAGCACAAGGCCTAACCTTTTGTCCACCTTTTTGTCGGTTTAATGGACGAGAGAGTTGTTTCCAAACGGTCCCAGGCGCTTTTTGGTCAGACCGAAGACCAGCCCAGCAACACGGCAAGGAGATCTCAAAAAGATCCCAGGATTTCTGGGGATCCTTACATTATACACCTGAACATTGCCTTGTAAATGGTGGTTTCCCTTTTTTTAGGTGGAAAAAGCCATGTTTCAACTGGTTGCAACATGGCCATCTTTTCCGGAGCCCTCATTTCTGGGGGCCATCTCGGACCTCCCGAAAGCGGAAGTCTGGAGTCTCCCCTTTCGCCGTCATTTCCAGCCCAGTTCCCAGCTAGGGCTAGGAGCTGCCCGAAAACTTAGCTGCAGGTTTGCTGTTGGACCAAGGCCAGCGAACCATGAAAAACAGAGGCTCTCTCTTTTTGCAATGCACTGCTTGGAGTAGAATGCAGAACCGAAGGGAACACCGAGATCCATGGTCCGAAAAAGAGGTCGGACGCGCCCAAAAGGTCAAAGCCCATTGCCCGCAAAGCAAAATCGCGGATGATTTGCTCACTTGCCCGCAGGGGAAAACCAAAACTGGGCTGTTCTCAGATCCCCTGCTGAAAGTTTAACCTTTAGTGGGTTCATGGAAATCCCGACTAAACCTTAAAAGTCTAAAAAGCTCAAGGCACCGGATGGCCGGGAACCACCAACAAAAAGGTGGGCAGAGGTGGCACCGGGCCCCAGGTGTCTGCTCCGACCCAAGTCCCCCCCCCATCCCCGGCCACTCGCCTCCCCGGGCACCAGATCCCCGTGCTTCACCTCCTTCGGCGAGGCCAGCAAGTTGGCCCGCTGCCAACTCGGCGCCACAATGAAGTTGAAGTCTGGGTCCAGCACCCTCGGCCGCTTTGGGCAAAAACTTGGCAGCCCTCGGACAAGGGAAGGTCTCTCTCTCTCTCTCTCTCTCTCGCTTTCTCTTCTTGTTTTAATGTTGGACCCCCAAAATGGTGTTGTTTTTGTGGTTTCCCGTTCATCCCGCCACAAAAGGGGTGGGACTCCAAACAAGACACACGTGTCTTCCAAATTTACCCCTTGCAACATGGAACCTGTAACCCAAGAAAGGTCCTCCAAAAGGAGATTGAATTGAGGTTTGTTGGGGCTCTTCCGCGACTGTGTCAAAGAAAACTTGGAGAGAGTGGCTGTGTGAAAATGAATGGGAGAACCCTGCGATATGTAAACCACAATGCATATTACTAAAGTCTGGAGTAAATCGTCCCTTGATAATGTCTGGGCGAACTACTATAACATTTCGGAATGGTGGGGAGATACCAACTTGGGTCATTGCCACTACTACTTTACCACTTTGAGGGGGAGTCCCTTTGTATCACGTCTCACACGCCTTGTCTCGTGGCAACCATGCCAGTTGCAAACTGCCACGTCCTGACAAAGTGACCCCAAAATCATATTCTCCACAGCCATGGTATAGCGTTGGACCAATACTATGTAAACAACAATGAGTAAACCCAGGAGAAACTCACCCCTCTCAGTAGTTCTGGGCAAAGTACTACTCTCCGATCAAGTTGAGAATCCTTTTCGACCAAGAAGAACCATGCTTGAAACATCTAGGGCCCCTTCTAAAGCGGGCTCTTTGATTCCAAACCTGCAGTGGGCTCCGTGGAACAAAACACACACACACACACACACACTCGGTTGCTTTCTGCTCCCTTTCAAAAAGTTCAACTTGTAGTGGTTTAATGGAAAACCCAGTAGTTGGCCAAAAAAAAGAGTCCTAACATCCCAGCAAAATGCACCAAAGCACTTGTTGAAGGTAGTTGATTCTGAAGGGAAACCCTCCTGGAGGTCTGGGTCTAAGGCGGCCTTTCTGGCAAAATTTTCCCCCCAAAAGGCATGGCGACATCCGCAGAAGCCGCCTTCCCCATCTCCCAAATGAACCATATAGACTACTGGACATTTTGACCGAAGATCCCCTGCTAAAAGTTTAACTTTTGGTGGTTTGAATTCGGAACCCCATCCACTAAACCAACTAACAGCTCTGAGAGGCTAAGGAACCGAATGGCTGGGAGCCGCCAGGCTGCAAAAAAATTCCCCAACGCCCGCTGCTCTAAGCTGAGGCACCAAATGAACTGGCCCTTTTCGGCCGACTCAGGCCAAAGGTGAAGCAAGGTGGGCAGGAGGTCCTCCATAAAGTGAAGCCTACGGCGAGGCGAGGCTGTCTCAGGCGAGGCGTCTCTAAGTAGGGTGAACACACATATATATATATGTATAAATAACACATATGGGAAGCCATATGTGGGTGTGTCTTTTTTAGGGGACCACTCAGAAAGGCGAGTCTCTTTTTGGTGTCCGTTTCAAGTCAAACAAGAAGAGGCCCCCTCAAAGAAAGACACACCCATGTGTCAAAACTGGGGACCACAGCATGAATCAATCCCCGTATATGGCTATGGCAGTGGCTATTGTTCCAGTCCTACAAAATTATCGATGAACGTAAATTAAATTCCTCTGCAAATGATGTCCAACCACGGGGACATTCCATTCGCGAACATTCTTCCAAATGGTTGAGGAACTCTCCTCCCTCTGTCCAGAGTGGATTGACAGTCAAACTCCAAGACAGTTTGGTTGCCGTGAAACTGATCGCCTCCAAAAGCGACCAAATTCCGCAACTCGAGGCGAGGTATCGGCTCGAAAGCAAACGCACGAGACTTCAGCGGGGGTTGAAACGAGCGCCAAATCACAGCCACGCTTGGCCAGCAGCAACACCTGCCTATCTGCAGCCAGGAAGCGGGTGGGCACCTGCGCGGGAAAAATGAAAAGACAAGTCCTCAATGCATGCGACGGTTGCTTCAATGAGTGCAGCCAATCCTAAAGTGAGAACATGCTATCAGTGTCAGTCTGCGTCTCCTGGCGGCGTTCATTGAGCAAAACCAATTCATCAAGACAATACAATAATTGAAAGTTCCCAAGATTATTTTTGGGCAAGCAGGACAAGAAAAACACAAGGGAAGACAACAGCGTCCATGACAAATACATCTTGGTGATAAGGCTGCCCAATGCAAAGGGATCCCTTTGCCCAGTCACCAGAACTTGTTTATTGGACCATAGTTGAAAGGGTAGCAAAGGGAAAAGGTTAAAGGGCATCCTTGTGACGAATCAAAACATGGTCACCTAGATGATCTAGGGAAAACCGGGAGAGCCTCTGGTTTCCTACCAACATTATCTTCCCAGAGTTCTCCTTGATGCAGTCTGCCCCCCTGATGGCATAATATTCTGCGGTAGTCATCCCATCTTAGCGTCCTTGTCTAGGTCCTCCAGTAGAGAGGATAGAATAAGGGTTCCCTTTTTTCTGTAGTCTATTTTAGTGGAGGAACTCTCCCCCAAAAAAGGGTGAGAAAGGGCACTACTGGGGGACCTAGTTGTGAAATACCAAGCAATGGAACAGAACTCAAGTCCGGTTCACAGCCTCACTTCCTGACGCTTTATAATTAAAAAAAGAATATAGCCTTCCCAAACGGTGAGCAACCTGCAGGAACTTGGGAGGTTACGGCCCCCAAAATAATCAACAATTACTCAAAAGGAGCAGCCCTGAAACGTGTTTCTATGCCCTTTGATTGGTTGGGTTAAGCCTCAGTTTTTGGAGAATAAAGATTCCTCCGGCGGTTGCTCCAACCCCAAGGCAAGCAACCCCCCTCCCTCCTCCCCCCCCCCCCCCAAAGCTCCATCTCTCAGTTGGTCACAGGTGCCCTTGACCATCATTAAAGCAACTTCCCGAGCGACTCGAGTCCAAAAACTTGGGAAAGCCGCAGAACCTCGTCTCCATCGGGTTAACCATAACCCCCTGACCCAAAAACTGATACCGTCTTCCAAGGTAAATACCGAAGCGGACCCTTTCCAGTTGCCGGGCTGATTTTGGATCTAGTCAAAAGCCAAGGCTGCCTCCCTCTTGGGTGTGTCTTCTTTTTGGGTTACCCCCCAACATTTCTGGCTTCCTTTTGGTTTCGATTTTTAGCGCCAACAAACAGGTAGCCCCCAAAACGACCTTCGGCTTCCGGCTCGTGCCGGCGAGTGCCGGAAAGATCGCTCGGCCTCCGTTGGCCCAGTAGAAGGCTTGCCGACTCCGCGCGCAGAGCACCAGACGCTGCGGCGGCAGCGCGTAGGGCCCGTGCCACTGGCCCCAGTTCACCGCTGTCACCTCGCGAAAGGTCAAGCCCAAGGTCTCTTTGGGTGGGGACCCGTTGCTGTGAGTGGATTGGGGGTTGGGGCTGGGGGCTGGGTAGGGGGCTTTGGGCTGGGTGATTGGGGGATTGGGGGATTGGGGGTTGGGCAGGATCCGTTTTCCTGGGGTTTCCGGAGGTGTTCTAGAAAGATTCGGATCCCTGGAAAGAATGGGGAAGGTACCCTTAGAGCTGTTGGCCAACCCCCAACCCCAACCCCCCCAAAGCCCCCGGCTTTTGGAAAGGATGCTTGAAAAGAATGGACAAGGAATCAACCCCTAGAACAGCCCGAAGATTTGGGTTTACCACCAAAATTGGGAACCACCTCAGGGAGTGAGGGTTTGGCTTTGAGTTCGTGAGTTGGTTTAGGGCGGGGTTGGGCTTGGGCTACAAGATAGACTTTCATCTACGGGGTCTCCTGGGGAGATCCACCACTGGGCTTGAAAGTCTATCTTGGTGGAATCAAACAATTGAACCCTGTTTCCAACACCGTGGAAAGGGAAAGCCGGATGTACACCCTGCGCACCCTGTATACAGTGTCTGATGTGTATGTTTTTAGTACTGGATTGGGAGTGCTGCCAATATTGACTCGCAAGGGTTATGACCTCCCATGACTGGCCTTGCGAGTTGGCTCTGAAACAATATTGGACCCCCCCCAAATGGAACCACAATATGACTACCGTATGAAGGATATACGTATCTTCAAGTTTCCTTTGCGGGGGAGTCATGGGAATTGTAGTATTGTGACACTGATGGAAGGCCTGCCAAAACGAGGGTTTGGTATCACACGGGTGAGACAAATCACCTCAACAAGACAACACCTGAATATTTTAGACGCTCAAAGTCTGGTTGGATAAGCCTCGCGTCAACTCGGAGCATGGCACCTCTATTTGTCAGGCTTTGCTTTTTTTCTGCACTAGGTCTCCCCCCTCAAAGTCATTCAGCAAACACCTGATGGTGTGCATATGGGCTTGTCTCTGCATCCAGAACCTCCCCCCCCAAACCCCCAAAACAGGCTTAAGGCTTAGGTTTTCTTTAGGGTTCCCGTTAAAACCATCCAAAAGGGTACCCTCCAAGAAGCCGACACCCGTATCAGGGACCGTCTTTTGAGGGTGAATGTGGTTCGGCAAAAGACAAGCCCACAGATGGGACACAAGGTACGGCCACAATGGATCTTGGTGTTTTCTTTGTTTCCCCTTTAACCGACCCGATTTCAGGTGTACCAATCGCGTCTCAACTCGGAACACAGCCCTTTGGTTTTGCGGCTCAGGCACCTCCGGCAGCCCATATTGTTCCATGTCCTGCACCGGCAACATGCACAGCTGTGCCTTGAGGGCCCTCGGCTTCTCACAGATGTCCACTTGGGTGCTGTAGATCCCCCAGCAAAAAGTTGTCAACCTTTTGCTGGTGAAAAGGAAATATGCGGGGAATCCAACAGTCTAAAGATTGGTCCAACGGAACCAAAAAAACAACCATCCTTTTGGTCCGAGGCGTTCTACCGGTCGCTTTTTTCGGTGAGACACGCAAAGGGGATACACGCATCTAGGTTGACTCAGCCTTTCCAACGGAAAAGAAGCGTGTCGCTCACGAGCTGCTCTTTGAGTAGGGACCCATGTGGGTTTAAACTTCGGCTGGTTCCCGGAAAGAAGCCGGAGCAAACCACACGACAAACCGCAACATAAAGAGAAACAAATGAGCAATGACTGTTACTGTGCAAGATTGGTGGGTAGGAATTGGGGCAAGAACAGGAGCGTGCAAACATGCGTGCAAACATGCGCATGGACTGTTGCCATGCGACATGAATCTAGGCATGAGAGATTCCTGATCAAGGAAATGTTAACTGTAGAACTTAATCATTTTCGAAGTCCATGTCATAATTGTGGTGACAAACGCACGTAAATAATCAACACCAGTGCACTGTCAAAATTCCTTATGCAGGCCATCGCTTGCTTTGTGTGTGTGTGTGTTTGGCATTTCAGGCTAGTTCAAAGGATGTCCCCTTACGGCCGAGTGACCAATTGAAAACCTGACAAACATGGTCTACCCAAAACAAAAGTAAAGAATAAAACAACTGCGGCCACACCTATTTATGACTGCGACTATCCCTGACCTTCGCTGACTCGGCTTTTGCTCGCTCACATGTAGCCAATAACCGGGAGGCAACAAAACAGCTCCTGCTCGCTGGTCGGCCTGCCGCACACTGACCGGACATCCATGTGCCTGGCAGGGTTTTGTTTCGACTACCGCATCTGCCTGCTTGTTCCTTGCGCATTTCCCAGTGGGTGTATCTCGTTTTAGGCAACCGCAAAAATGGCGGTATTCCTTTTGCTTCCCCTTCAAAATGGGGAAGATGACATATTTGGCATGGGATTCAGGATTCTCCACAACCCAGCTACTTTGACATCATAGCACAGTCATCTGCACATGTGTTCAAACAAGAAAGCTCGTAATTCACAGCCTAGATAGCCAAGTTGCTGCGTTGTTTTCAGTCACTGCTGGTTTTTGGGGTGAAGTGGATGGAACAAAGCCCTAAGCAGCAACTGGCGATCCAGGAATGGATCTCCCTAAGGGACCTGCACGGAATGACTTCGCGCGTTTCGCGCCCCGAATCGGAGCCAGCTGGAAGGAACCCTTCGGCCCAGATCGAAGCTGTGCGGCTGAACGGGTTGGTTCTGCGTGAGGTCTGGAAGCAAGGCCAATCTACACCAGCCCTTTGAAACTTGGAATGTGGAAACGTCCAGAGCAAGCCCTGGCTCATTAAATAATCATCAGGACAAATAAAAGCAGAAACGACCGAAATGACGTGTTTCACAGTTTTGGGGATTTGGGGGAGAGGGAAATTGGCTCCTGAGAAACTCCAGCCTCCTTTTGTTTCGAAGGCCCATTCTATGCCCTGCCGCAAGAACCCTCACACCGAAGGAAACCAAACATCTCTGAATGGCCAATGGCGTGTGCAAGAGCAACGTTTGGGCCAATGTAGACCCCGGACTACCTCCGTTTGCTTAAGTCCCCAGCAGGGAAATTGACAAACATTCTTCAACAAAATGGAAGAATTATTAATAGGAGGGGCTTCCGGCTTTCCCAGAAGTGATGAGCCTCCACTAAAAGGGATCAGCCCCCTATTAATCAACCAGGTGTCTGATATAACACCCCAAGGTTCTACATAATCGGATTGTCTTGACCCTTAGTACTTCACTTCTTCTTTTCTCGTTTGGTTCTGCTCACATTTGGAGGGAGCCATTTGCTGTCCCAGGGGTTGCGAAGGCCAAGGAGTTGCAAAGGGACCCAAGACTAGATCAATCCCACTGACATCAGAAACACTGATCGCACTGCAATGACCTGGTTGCGCGCTTTCCATTTGGGGCTTCTTTGCTTTCCCCTTCGACCAGCCACCACTTAGCTTTTCCCCTTCGAAAGCATGGTAAAACTCGACGTGGAATCATGCGAACATACACACACACACTCGATCCGGGGCGTGTATGGGTCAACATGAAACCACAGGAAATCGTACCGCAGGTTTTGGTTTCGACCGCCAAGTGGTCATATAGGGATTTTTTCTGGTTTCCACGAGTTCACTGGTGCAAAGCTATAGCAAGGCGAGCCTTTGCCGCCGGGTGATGGGACCCCCCAACCCAATGCCCCCCCCCCCCTGGCCCAACCTTACTAATTTTCAGGGATTTTTTTTAAAGGCCCGATTCAGGTGTCTAGGCGAACTTTCGATAAGGCCCTTTAGAGGGGCAATTAAGAACCATTAAGGATCCAGGGTCTCATGATCGTTCCTTCTTGGTTTTCCGAAGGCAACCGCCCTCAAAAAGGGTACCCTCAAAACACAAACCCCGCTATTGCAGCACTCCTCCGTGTCCCGTCTTCGCCCGCAAGATGCAGTTCGCGCTTTTGGTTGCTCGCTCGACTTGTGAGTGGCACGTTGCGAGCTGAGTGAAACCGTACTATTGCAAACCACCTATTCACCTGAAGCTCCAGCATAATCCATGTCCATTTGCTGAAGGTAACGATGAACAAAAACGGCCTGGTTTCCAGACGTGGTCATGTGATGTCTTGTCGACACACGGGTTACATTCGATGTAGACACAGCCCCAATGAGTGCATGGTGGGAGTCAAACTCAACCGGCATCCCGCGCCGGAAGGTCCCTAAGTTTGTTTCGGGCAGTGACACATGCAACATACAGCAGCAATAGGACTCCAAACATTAAAACTAACAGTTGAGTTGATCGGTTGTCTCATGCCAGGGATCCGGATCACTAAGCGGGAACCTGCAGCCCCACTTAAATTGACCTGGCAGGTTCTCCGTCCGGGGAGTGATACGCAAGTCTCAGCTTGTGGCAATGTCTCAACAATTGACCTCCTCCCGCACAGAGCCGTACAGCTTGTGGTTGGTCGCCAAGGGCGTTGCCTCAAGCGAGAGACTGGTTCGAGCACGAGGACTTACGCGAAAGGGCCTCGCTCCAAGCATTAACATAACCACACGGGGAAAGTGTACAGAGAATGTTTCTTTGTTGGCATCCAGCCACCGCAAATGGGTGTCAATTGTGGGGGGGGAGATATGTTGGGCGTCCCCGGGTCCCTTGAAAAAGGCTGCCAGTAGTACATACCAATCGCCTGTAGGGCACGCCAAGGTACAAATGTACCTTAACGTGCTGAGAACCACCCTTCCGAAGGACCCTTCCCCAAGTTCACCTAAAAAATGTTTCGCAAATTGTCGCCTGAGTGGAGTCCGAATGGCCCAATCGCAAAGCTACGTAACGCGACCTGTCAACACAGGGGGGCCTAAGAACGCATTTCGTCCCACTGTTTCCCTTTACCTAAGCTGAAAAGTGTACCCTCCAACGCATAACACACAAACAAACCCACGCGCACACAAACAAACAGGCACACACATACACAAACACAAACACAAACGCACACACACACAAACACAAACACAATCACTCTCACGCACACACACACACACACACACATACACACACGCCACACACACACACACGCACGCACGCACGCACGCACGCACGCACGCACGCACGCACGCACGCACCCACACACACACACAAACACAAACACGCAAACACACAAACAAGCACACACAAACACACCCAAAAGAAACAAACAAGCAAGCAAGCAAACAAACAAACAAACGCACAAACACACAAACAAATAAACATAAAAATCAACAACAAACAAACAAACAAACAAACAAACAAACAAACAACGAAACAACGAAACAACGAAACAAAGAAACAAACAACCAAACGGACAAACAAACAAACCAACAAACAAAACAAACAAACAAACAAACAAACAAACAAACAAACAGGCAAACAAACAAACACACAAACAAACAAACAAACAAACAAACAAACAAACAAACAAACACACAAACAAACAAACAACAAAACAAACAAACAACAAACAAACAAACAAACAAACAAACAAACACACAAAGAAGCAAACAAACAAACACACAAACAAACAAACAAACAAACAAACACACAAACACACAAACAGGCAAACAAACAAACAAACAAACAAACAAACAAACAAACAAACAACAAAACAAACAAACAACAAACAACCAAACAAACAAACAAAGAAGCAAACAAACAAACAAACAAACAAACAAACAAACCAAACAAACAAACATCAAAAACAAAAACACACACAAACAAACAAAAACAAACAACAAACATAAACATAAACATAAACATAAACATAAACACATAAAGACATAAACACACACACACACACACACACACACACACACACACACACACACACGCACACACGCACACACGCACACACGCACACACGCACACACGCACACAAACACAACACACAAACACAACACACACACACACACAACGGTGAAAGCGAAACCAAGGGCGACCAATTAAAGCTGATCTAACTGCTTGCGCCTGTGCTCACCGAAGGCCACACATGCGCGCTGCGCGCTGCTTGCTTTTGAGTTCCGTCTGAAGGGAGCCCTTCCGATTTAGGCCATCTCCCACTTTAGCTTCCTTTTGCGTCCACGATGTCTCGAACCGAATCTGAAGCTGCTGCAAAGCCATGACAAAGATTGACTCGGATCTGGCTCAACCACGGCTCAACACAGTCCCAAGGATTCGGTTGAGGAACAAAGGGCCCGCCCACTCCCCCGGAAAAGGCAAAGGAATCATCTTAAAAGAGGCTTGGGTTCTCAGAGCCTTTCTGAGGGAGGGGGGTCGGCATATTCATCCTGGATTGAAGCCGGCAAAAACACTTATCTACAGGTTTTGCCCCGAGACCATAACGGATATGTTTGATCCGGGTTCTGAAAAAATGAAAAATGAGTTCAAAAGGGCTCAGTTAAGGTCGAATTAATGTCCTCATGGGAAACCCTTTTTTAGGGTTCTGTATTGATTATGGGGCCCTATTCCTAACTGGTTTTCTGGCCCATAAACCAAGAAGCAACATGAAGATCAAAAAGAGGGCGGGTTGGACAAATGAACATTCTCAGTCTCCCTCCAAATTGCTGATTTGAACTGGTTTGGGACATACTTTCCCATTTCCTACCAGAAGGGCTTCAAATCCTAAAAATCCACACCGGGCTCAAACCCGCACCTGACACACCCGGTCCCAAACCGAGCGCGTCAGCTCCAAAACCGCACCTGACACCCCCGGTCCCAAAACCGAGCGCGTCAGCTCCAGACCGCGCCTCCTTCGCGACGAAGCAGAAAGTCTCCGGGACGAAGACTAAGGTCCTCAGATCCCGGCCCGGATCTGGTTCGTTCTTCCCCAGTTGGTGGTTTGGAGGCCCGCTGGTTTTGGGGCGTTGTACCCAACAAAAACGGGCCTCAAGTCCAACACATCCAAAGCAAAGGCTAACCTGAAGGGAAAACAAAGGAAACCAAAGTTGCAACAAAACCAAGGGTGAGTTGAGCCTGGCAATGTTCAGGGTGTGCCCAGTGCTTCCTGCCATAGTGGGGAGACATGATGTAAAAACTTAGAGGTTCAACTACTTGGTGATCAACTCAGTAACTGGAAGTACCGGGTAGGACCCTTTTTCCAACACACATCAAAGAAGGCAAGGGGAATCTTTATCATGGATTCCTACAATCCCGAAGGGGTTGATGACCAGCCGTACCACCCAAAACAAGAGGGTCTGTTAACACACACCCGATTTGGCCGCCAGCATGCAGGGTACACAGAAAAATGTGTTTGATTGACTAAACATGTGCCAAAATGGGGAACCAACGGTTCGCATTGGGCAAGTGAGTCCACACCAATATGTTGACATCATTTTGGAGGAGACCTCATAATTGGCACAAGGGCTTGGCTTTCCTCTTGGTTTCGCTTTCGAAAACAACCGAAACAATTCACTGGGCCTCAAAAAACCCTGGCCTAGTTGGGTATGCGATTTATTGAGGGTATGTGTCTTCGAAGGGAGACCAGTTTGGAGGGGGGGGTTTAAAGGGAAACTAAAGGAACCTTTTGGATTGAATGGGTCTCCTAATTTTGAGCCACATGTGGCTAAGCGTCACCAGCGCGCACAGGAGCATCAACCCCGCAGAGGTGTAGAAGAAGGCCAAAGAAGACCAGGTGGTGACGAGCAGTTCGTAGAACAACGGCGCCACACCTGGGGGGCGGGGCCTTGTTTTGTGCAGGTGGATTTCCCTGGAGCTTTTTGGATTTTGGTTCTGCTGATTTTGGTTATGCCGATTTGTTTGGTTGTTGGATATTTGTAAAAGTCGAGGGAATTGGCCTCTCTCTGGGCGAGATCGGGTAATACTACGGCTGGCTGCTCTTTTCGTTTGGGCCCATAAACCAAAAGACAAGATGAAGGCCGGAAAAGGGGTTTGGGGGGAAACAGGCCCCCTTCTGTGTTTTGGCTACTTGTTCGTCCGTCGCAGAAAACCAGTCACACTCACTTCCTGCACTGGCCAAACAAGTAACCAAACTTCTTCTTCGCCATGAAACTGGGATGTCCTCAGATCCCTTAAACGTCTAACTTGTAGTGGGTCGAATGGGAAACTACCACGAGAGCAACTACCAACTAACCTAAGGAACCGAACCCCCGAAACGTGACGAAAATGTCTAAGAACTCCGGGAACTCCGGCTGGGACAAGACCTGAGTGGGAAAAACAATACGCTGGCGCTCGCGACCTTTTGAGATCCTCCGATTGGTTTACACTTACTGCACTTACTACAGGGGATCTCACCGGATTAAAAAAAAAAAAACACACGGAATCCTCAAGGCTTGAGCAGTCCCGGTGGGGAATTTGACCCACCCCGGATCACCCCGGCTTTCATGGTGGCACGGTATCTCAAAAGTGGCACATCCCACCTGGAAACGGAAAGCTCACGTGGAGGTTTTACTACGGACCAGGGATGCCAAGATTGGCTTTAAGCGAGATACAGGGAACCCTGGGGTGAACGTGCTTACCAACCATGTTGAATTTCATAGCCAATACCATGTCGACCCCAGATTGAAACACCCGGGGGTGGTGCTCTCTCAAGGAGTCAGAACCCCAGGAATTGGACGCCATCACGCCATCTCTCAAAATCAACCAGGGGGTGTACTTGTACCCGGGATAATCTCACTTCCTCAGATTAGATGGCCCCACAAAACAAAGTCCGCACTTGTTCTTTCCCAAGACAATGGCAACCAAACTCCCCCCCAAAGAAAAGTCATAAGAACAAGTCCGCGCTGGTTCTTTCCCACCGAAACTTGGGCAAACACACAAAAAAGAAAAGAACAACCACTCCCCCCCCCAAAAAGAAAAAACACACAAAAAACAACGACGAGGCCTCGGTTTTCAGGCGTCCCAACACCGGAGACTCCCCCCTCCGCGTTTTTCTCGCCGGGGCGCAGGCGCCCAGGCGCCCCACGGCGAGCACCAGCGCGGTGCCGCTGGCGCGCACCGCGGGGCCGAAGGACTCCGCCGCCAGGACGTAGAGCGACACCGAGCCGAGCTGCGGGAAGGCCTCCGCGCCGAAAAAAAAATCGGACCCGGGGGTTGGGACCGGTGGCCGCAGCCTGGTGGTGGTTTTGCGAAAAGAAAAACACATCCGGAGGCATGAGGACGCCGAAATTCAAAAAAAACTTGGAAATGGTGGTTGAAGTCCGACCGTAATGTTTGGTGTGGAAAAAGCCACATGTTTCAAATGGCTGCAAAATTTGTATCTGTTAAGGAGCCCTGTGATTGTCTCAAAGGGGTTTTCCATAGGGAAAGCAACACGATTTGTGGTTGTCTCTCAGAAAAACGCTCCCATATTCTCACTTCCTGAGTTGCTGGACTCTACACATCAACCGGAGTTAAAGAAGCCGGTTGATACTGTGGGTGAACAAAAGCCATGTCGCACCACTGCGAAACCATGCAAAACCATGGTTTGTTGGTATTTGCGGGGGAATCGGATTCTTGGGTGGTGCAGGATTTTGTCCATCCACAGCAGGACCCCACATGGTGGATATCAGTATTGTGTGTGGATATCTCGTGTCCAACCAGTTCGGAGGCGGTCCCCGAAAAAAGCAGAGTCATGTGTGTGTGTGTGTCTGTTTGGTTTGGTCTCTTTGTGCTTTTGTGAGGCCAGCCTTGCTTCGACAACTCAGTTGGTGGTTTGGATTGATGGCGTTGAACCTCTCCTTGGGAGCCACGGAAGGCCCCCTTGAGGCCCAAGCCGAACCGAGCCACCAGCCAGGAGTAAGGTTGGAGGATGGTTGGATCATTTGTAGGGACCTGACCAAAAACAAACAAACCAATACAAACACACGTGGCGGACATCTGGAGGGGAAAACCATCAACATGGAAAACACAGAAACCGATCCGCAGGCTGGATCATTTGAGAGGTCCCTACACACACACACACAACTACGCAAAGTATGAAGGCAACAATTTAAACAAAGCAGCAGCTGACAACACAAAACACAAACGAAAAACACATCAGGGGTAACATACAAAAAGTAATGGGAATGAAGTCGATTGCAGGAAACATGGAAAGTATTGAGAACCTGTCAAAACACGGGGTTAACAAACAAAACACACATGGAGCCCGCTGATTCCTCAAACAGCATGGTGGTTAAAGCAATTATTAGCACATGGAGACATATACGGGAAAACGTAAGTGACAACAAGCCAAGGTTTAAGGACACAAAAGAGAAATTACAGTTAAGATTGCCTTCCAACCTACAATCAGCATATATGTACACTATCTAGAGAAGACTCAACACAATGGCAACGGGCACGGCCATACTACGTAGAGACAATTCGGAATGAGGAAACAAACGGAACTTGTTTTGATATTTGCCAGTGTTGCTTCTCGGCATACTCCAAATACTCTCTGCAGGAAGGTCTGCCCGGCTAAAATTCAAATCCAAGGCCTGAAGCGAGATCAACGTTTCGGCCTTTAGACAAGCTCGACCAAGGTTGGCTGCCAAACGAATGCTGGCCTAAGAAGCTTCTATGTGTCATAATACGGATCTCCTGAAAATTGTAGTTTCCCCTTGCTACCCAAAAAACTCCCAAATCAGCCCTGACTGCGCCTTGCTGCCGTAGTAGCCCAGCAAGATGAAGGACTCGTTCTGGCTGCAGAACCTGGCAACGTGGAAGCCTCGACTTTGGAACAGCCGGTACTCTATGCAAAGGATTCCCAAGGAAACCATCCGCAAACAAAACAAAAACGCCTGAGAGGCCCTGTGGATGCAAAGTAGTTTGGCGTTCCTGATTTTTAGGACTCCCTCTACTTGTTTCCGAAGGACGTTTTTTCCAAGAGAAACAACAACTCAGAAACCCTGGCTCATGTCTGGTGGACTTGGGAAAACAAAGAAACAAAAAGCGCTGGAAATAGGGACAAACATTTGAGACCAACACAAAAACTGCCCCCTCATTATTTTACAATGATCAAAGCCACCCTCTGAGATGTCGGTTTAAGGAAAACACTCCCATTTTCGGACTTTGAACACTTCCAGAAACATTCAAAATCATGACCCCAGCATCATCTCCGCTACCAACTTAGAACAGCGTGGGGAACCTGGCCTAGTGTCTCTAATGTCGTTGGCTTTCCTTCGACCGGGGAAGCTGGATGGGGCAGGGTCCAGTTTGATATCCCCCGGGAACCACCCAAAACCAGCTCTCCAACAAACCAACCCAAGCCAAACCAGCCCTAAACCACAGGACCACAGACCCACAGGGGTGGGGCTTCGATAGGTGGGGACTTTCCAGTGCTTCCAGTAGTCCTGTTTAGCAAGGGGACATCGCCATAGTGGTGGACTCATTTTCTGAACCGTTGCCCTCCCGCCAACAAACATGAACGCGCACACTCCCTTTTCCCAAAAGGACAGTGTCCGTTTAGTGAGAGGGCTCTGCAAGAGACTAAAACACTGGATATGGCTGTGGCTCAAAAACACCGGAATTCCAAAATGGAACCTTGGTAAGTGGAAACATGGAACAAAAACCCGCGGTTTGCCCCTCCGATCGTTTGATTTTGAGCCACAGCCATATGGGTGGTCGGGTAACTCCAATGATCACAGGAGCGGGCCCCCTCTTACCCATCTTCGCCTTTCAAGGCGCCTGTGCAACAAACCAGGTCTAGTGGGATGGTACACATCTCAAACCCGTTAATTTTTCCCAGGGGGAAACCCCGCAAAAACAACAGAGGCACAGCTATCTCGTCCCTCCAGTGTTGTTGAATTTCAAGGGAGACCCCCTCAAAAAAAAAAAAACAGTCTACCGGTACCTTCGCAGAAAACCTCCAGAAACCCGGGAAAACGGCAGGTATTGAAAATAACGATGATTTAAAAGAATGGGGAATCAACCCCTTGCAAAAAAAAAAAAAGGTTGCCAGGCGCACAGCCGCGCTCAAAAAAAAAATGCCAGGGCGGCAGGAGGCTGGAGATGCCGAGGCCCAGGAAGTAGACGTAGAGCACCCACTTCCGGGGCAAGGACAGGCCAAAGACCAGGCCCATCACGTCCCCCGGGATTTCCTCAGTCCAAAAGCCTTCTTTCTGGGTGAGTTTTAATAGTTCACCAACCTGAAGTAAGGTGGTTGGGGGGCTATTCCCCACATAAACCACCATTTGGGTTGAGGTCGTGTGAGGTCGTTATAATTCACCCAGTTCTTTGCAAAAAAGGTTTCACCAAGGTCCTTTACTTGGGGCTCCAAGTCTGATTTCAGGTTTTACTTTTTCTCTTACACAAATGGAACTTGCAGCATGGACCAAATCTATGTAGAGACGCTGCCCCCCCAACAAAAATGGCCAAGAGGGAATGCGCTCAAATCTCCACTTTGGTTTCCCGTACAAGTGACACTCCGACACTCTCGAAATGACCCTTGATGCAAACAGCGCGAAACCCTTGGACACCACCTTTTTCAGGTTTCTGAGAAGTGTCACCTTTTGGGATTCTCGTGGGGATCTCGACAGACTGCGACAGAAACCATTCGATTGGGACCTCTCTTTGAACTCGTTCCTCTCCAGGCGCTGCATTTCACAACTTATGGCAAGGGAAGCTCGTCCTTCTTCAGAACAAAAGCATCTCTCTGTCCAAAGTTGGGGGGGGGTTCTAAAACTACCTCAGCCTTTTGGCCTAAGCATGCTGTGCGTAGCTTCTTTCACATGTTCGGAACCTCACAACGCAAAATGATCGTCAAGTGACAGGCCACAGTTGCACCCATTGGGTGTTCAAGCAACCCTCATTAAAGAAGCCCAGCATGGTTTAGACTTTGGTTCGCTTGTTTAACCCTCAGATTTCCCGTTTCCAAAGGGCATTATTTTTGGTACTTGATTTTACAGATGGAAGCCCACAGGAAAACGTGCACTGGAGTTCTGGATAAAGCAACCCTGTTCAAAGATGCAGTTCCCTAAAGGGGAGGCTCGTTATCTACACCCCTTCCAATGTGCTCGCTTGCTACCTGGAAACATAGGCTGACCTTTTGGAACCCTGCAACAAAATGACCCGGAGATTTCCAGCCGCTACAGTACTTTGTCACCGTAAAGGAAATCCCTAGGTACCACAAGAAGTGAGATTGCCCGAACCTCCCATTTGACACAGCCATGGTTCTTCCTTTTGAGACAAACCTGCAGTATCTCCGAACCAGCTTGGAAAAGCCAAGTCAAGGACCTACACTATTGGTTTTCGCTTGCTTCACTCCCGATCGATGAGCTGTTGTGTTTTTCAGGGTACGCTTTTTCAAATTAGTTTAGAGGCAAAACAAACGAAACCAACTGGTGGGTGATTGGAAAGCTCCACTTTCCTCGTTTGCTCGTAGTTTTGCTCATTTGCTCGTCCCTGAAACTCACTTCCTGAGTGAATTGGCCAAACTCCAAACTGTTTACTTGCCGCTTAACTGGTTTTTCCACAAAGCGACTAAAGCCGAGGAACCAAGGAAGTGAGTACACCCAGCCAGAAGAGAAACCAATTTTTTGAGGGTTTCCTACTTATGCAATCCCCAAGAAGGGTAATTTATTAGGGAATTACAAGGGGGTGGGTAGTTGAGAGCCCTTGGGTTCCTCAGTGTTCCTTAGGGGGCCTTAGGGAACGCCCCCCCCCCCTTAAAGGGCACCAGCCAGATGCTTCAAGACGCCATGAAGGCCCCTCGGGCGAGCTCCGCCACGGGGGTGCGGCTCCCTTGCCCCAAAAGCCTCCCAGCGAGACATGTTCCCCCAAGCAATGGATGGGGCACGTGCCGAAACCGGGGAGGCCCCCCCCCGAAAACTGGTGGGAACAGCCGGAGTCTGAAAATGACAAACATGACAGGGATCCAAAAAAATGGTTGGTTTCCCTTTGGTTGTTTAGACAACCCGTGTTCTTGGGCGAAAGACTTGCAAGGTTGTCCATTTCTCGACTCTGCGAGCGAAGGACCCTGTCACCCCAGATCTAACTTGAACTCGCCCAATGACAGGGTGGGTCTCCACTACAAGGGCCTAGACACCACAACTGCAAGCCTGAATTTCGGTACACCTGCAGCTCCTTCCTTGTATCTTGGTGCACCCTTTAGAACCTCAAAACCTGAAACCACCCGCGGGGAACCACACCTCACGACCCTCTCACCAAAAGTTTTGTTCCGCCTGGGCAGCAGCTGAGGGAAGGCGGTGAATGCGCCGTAGATGGTGAGGTTGTAGCTAAAGCACACCAGGCACAAGGCGAAGGTGCTGCCTGGTCAGGCCAAAGTCCAGAAAAACGGGCCAGTGGCCGGGTCGCTCTCTTACTGGATCCATTTACATGGGTGTAGGGAACCAAGGGAACCCGCCAAAAACCAAAAGAACAATGACTGGTACTATAGTGGTACCTGGGATCCACTGGGTATGGTGTTCCTTCTCTGAACTTGTACATAACAATGGAGAAATGGGTGGGCGCACGCCTACTCAACACCCTGCGACCTCACAGGAACAGGTCATCAAGGGGTATTATTATGTATGTCCTTCTTCTTGGTTGCTGTTGACCGCCCTGCAAAACGTTTAACTTCTTGGGGGGTTAGTGGAAAACCCCTTGATTTCCCAGAAAGTTAAAGTCTAAAAATCCAACCCAGCAGCGGTCAAGAACTGAGCTCACAACCCTCTGAGCGTCTCACTAGGAGACCCCTAAGGGTTGGCTTCCTGTTGGCCCAAACCAGCCCAAGAAAAGGCTCCCATGGAGACAGACCCGTATGGGTGAAAAATGGGGACCCATCTTTTGGTGAGTTTGAAGGGCAACTAGGTGCCATCTTGGGGTCCCTCAAAATGTGAACCAGTAGCCATGGGCAAAAAGGCATCTTTCTTGTTTGTTGATTTTAAAGCGGAAATCCCTTCCACCACCACCCCACCCCCCACCCCAAACAAACAACAGGCGAAACTCCACCGCAGGTCTGGAAACATATACTGGTGTCTCAACAAGGGTCCCTCCATGCTGCTTGCTTCCTTTTGGCACCTGTAAAGCCGAAGTTGCCCAACTCACTGGCTGAGTGGATGGCCCCAAAAAAGTCCAAACTTTATATTTACCACTAAAAAAGTCTTCCCAAAAAGTTTAAAGTTCATGAACTCAGGAAGTTGCCCAAAGGGCCATCATCCTTTTTGGGGCCATGACCATGACCAATGGACCAAACAGGTGGCACCTCGAGGGTCATTCGCTTTGGGCTCTGGTGAGAATAGGCTTAGCTGTTCAGTGACCCTGGGAAAAAAGGGGAACCCTTTTTTGGGAAGCCCAATTTCGGTGGGGCCACAAATAAAGGGGGGAAAAGGGTGCCACTGAACAACTGAGGGGCTTCAAACCAAAACTCGATTGCTTTCTGCTCCCCTGCTAAAAGTTTACCTTTGGGTGGTTTAACGAAAAACCAATTCATTAACTGGCAAAAAGTTTTTCGGTCCTAACATCCCTTGGCAACATGCACCAACCAAAACCCAAAGAGTGACCAACAATCAAACAAAAAAGGGGCGAGAAAGGGCACCTAGCTGGGGGACCTATAGGGGTAACCCAACCCCCTAAAAAGCGACCGACAGCCACCCAGATCTGCCTGTGAGTATGCCCGGCAGCTGCTTCCAAAAGCTCGGCCCCACTTCTCCTTCTGCACCTCAGGGACGCCGCTCGGGACCCAACTGACTGCGGCTTGGACCCGTTGAATGGCTTCTAACAAATGCGGGTCAAACCAAGGGGGCCTCAAAATACGTCTTTGCCAGATGGCTTCCCTTTAAACCACCCCCTAAAAAGGGTACACTCAAAAAACAAACAAACAAACACACAAACAAACAAAGAAACAAACAAACAAACACAACAAACACGCTCACACACACACCCAAATGAGTTCCTTTCGGACGCTACACACTGCACACCTGACTGTCCTTTGGCGCAAGCGATCGCAACCCTCACAAATGGTCTCTAGTGTGGTGGCGACAACGGCTTCTGCGTTGCAGCAGTTTTCACCTCCGAGTGGATTGGGCGGAAAAAATCAGACCTGTTGATTGCCACTAAAACGGTCCAAACCCAAGAGACGACTCAGGCAAGCAATTTCTCTCAAAATAGGGGAACCCCATGGAACCCCCAAAATGGTTGGTTTCCTGTTGGCCTCTCTTTAAGCCAACACAAAACAAGGTACCCGCAAAAAGAAGACGCGCTCAACTCGAAAGAGCTCCCCACAGGGAAAGCTGAAACCGATGCGCCTCTTACGGCGATGTTCAGGTCCGGCTTTGAGTTCCAGCGCCGCATGAGGTCCAAGGTTCTGTGCGCCTGGCGCTGCGAAGCCGCTCTTTCTTGCCGCCGAAACGCGAAATGAGAGGCTCGGGAAGGAGGGAGTCCAACTTTCCATCGACCCCAAACCGAACTTGCGGCCTCCCTTATCCCAAGTTGGCAACTTGGATCACAAACTGAACCAACGCGCGGTTTCGTGACATGCGGAACTCCGGCTTCATTCCCGACTCCCCACTGAGCACCAGCCATAGATCCCCAGAGCTCTGGGCGTTTTCCAGTCCGAAGGAAGGGGACCAGTTGCCACAGTCCAATTCCCCAAGGCCAATGGAACTTTGTCTGGCGAGCTGGGAACATCTCTGGTTGCAAATGCTATTGAGGCGAAATCCAGAATATGACCCACTTGCCCAAAGGGCCTGGAAATACAAGGTTGACCTTTTGGAATTTTGACTAAAGATAGACCAAATCAGGGAAACCGAAAGGTTGAAAGGTTGGCTTTGGGGGCAGGTGAGATGAGGTGTGATGTTTGAGGCCCTGGATTTTTAGCATGCACTGTTGAAACAAGTTGGATGGCTCGACAACGATCCGCACTAAGGTGGTCCTTCCGCCACTTGACTGCGAGTATCAAGGGAGAAGCTTTCCAGCCCTTGGTACGACAGTAACAAGCTGGCGTTTTTTGCGAGTCTAGGGTTGTCATTGTTTCGCGTGTTGAGTGATTCTAATATATGTATTGGTGAGCCCCTAGGTTTTGTGCAGAACTCCAATATCCCTCCCAAATGAAGCATGGACCTCCATTTGCTTAAGCCCCCTGGAAAAAAACAAAAAAAACTATTTCCAGCAGTGAAATCGATTCCCTTTAAAACCAAGAGGGGAAAATACAAAACATATTCTTAAGCAAATGAAGCATGGACCACTTCGGATGGTTTTTGCCTTACCTCAGCATGGCTTCCCGGACACGCCTCCTCCAGCTTGCCCTTGGCCACGGAGAAGACCGGAGACTCCTCGCGCGAGACTTGGCTGGTCAAAATTCCAAAATTTTAGCAGCTAGGTGGTTGGATTTCAACCACTAAACCACACTAAGCAAAAATCTGAAAAATGTAAAACCCAACAACCATGTTTCCACGGCCCCCAACCCCCAAAATGGGGCAAGCCCTTGTAGCAGCTAACATGGACTAAAACCTGCGGTCGAATTCCTGGATTAATTTTCAATCACAGCCACTTTGGTAAGTCGCTGACTTAGAAGCCGCGAGATTCGGAAAAGCGAGAAGACGGTCTGGAGGTGGCGAATCTGTGGGCCCACCCCTGTAGAATATTAAAGAGTATACTAAAGGACTACTAAAAGAAGGACCAACCGGGGGAAGAACAGGGGAAGTCCACAAAAAGGGTTCTAAAGAAGAGTGTTCTCAGACTTCACGTCAGTGGACTGGCCAAAAAGAGCTCTTCTTTTGCCACGAAAATGTAGCCCAGTTAGTGAGAGACTCCTGAAGACGGTGCCTTCAACATGATTTCTTGATTCGACTCATCCGCCCAACCTGGAATGGAAATGATAGATTGCTGTTTGGGGCGGCCGAACCAGAACCAGAACATTAGATCAGACCTTTTGATGTCCTCAACCAACCCCAAAATGATGCACACAGGCCCAAAAAGCATAAAGTCCAGGAACTCCGAAAAGTGAGAATATGGGAGCGTCTTTCTGAGAGACTCCCCCACAAATTGTGGCTTTCCCCATGGTTTCCTTTAAATCAAACACAACAGGGGCACCCACGGACCCATATGATTGTTTGCTTGATTGTTTCCTGCAGCAGGGGCCAGCTCAGCAACCAGAAGACTGCCGCCGGAAGAGCGTTGGCCATCAGCAGCCAGCGCCAGTTGAGCTGCTTCAAGGAGGGGTCGTCGTACCACATCACCTCGGCTTCCCCTTTGGAGCCTTGTGGCTTTGACTCCCGTCCGGGGCAGGGGTGCCCATTTACCCACTACCAGGCTTCTCACACTCGGGTTCTGGAGTCTGGATCCCAACATGTCCCAGACTGGGGAGTCGGACAACAACCACCCCCCCCACCAAACAGAAAGCAGCAGCAATAGCACAATGCAACAGCCGCCAACGTCAGAATTGAAACCCGGTCTACCCAAAAAACCGTGGAAGTCACAAACCAGGAAGATTGACCGGTGTTGAGTGTCCCAGCTTTCCTCAAGGCTGTCAAAGACGAACATGCAGGCATGCCCAAAGTTACGTTCTCGCAATCTAAACCAACGTCTGGATCTGTCCTTTTTTGAGGCTCGGTACACTTTTCGGGCTGGTAAACCAGAAGGAGACACCAGCCGCAGATGGCAAGCAGGATCCTCAAGCGAAGCAAGAAAGCATGGTGAGTGCATTTTGTTTGCCCCCGATCGCCGAGTCCCAAACCTCTCAAGGGAACACCGTGGACACCGGGAACACCAACTTGGACATGATTGTGAGATTTGAGGGGTACTTCAATTGACGTCATTCGGTTTGGGATGAACCACGCTTCATCCAAATCTAAAACTGATGTGGCCTTTTTCGCGGGCACCATCTTTGTTGGTGGCTTTCAGGGAAATCCAAACCGGGAAAACACGTTTCCCGCCATTTGAGGGGCCCCCCCAAAAAAAACTCATGCCCTAGGGGTCATGACCCCTCCAATGCAGAATTTCGGACCCTCCACTCAAAAAAGACCCCCGGCCAATTCCTCAAGGGCCCTCAACAACGACCCATTTAGACCCAAAACCGTCTCGGCCCTTGGGGCCCCAAAAACCAAAAACCGTTTGAACCCTTCGGGTGGCCACGTTTGTCCCCAATGCTTCGAAGGCCCGGTCGATCGAAAACGAATCGGGCGAATCGGGCAAAGGGCCAAACAGCAGTAGAGCTCGCCCAGGGCAAAGGCCAGCTGGGCTAAGGCCTCTGAGATCCCGAAATCGACTTGGCATATGGCTGTTGTCAAAACCCCGGTTACCCTCCAGTGAACGGGACCCAATCCAACCACTAAAATAGGAAACCTAAAATGGGTGGTGATTTCACCGAAAACCCAACCAAAATGGGATCCCATTGGTCAAAAAAAAAACTGGTACCCTTCAAGGGGCGTCCCTTGCTTTACCGATTTTCAGGTTGTGGGAAACCAGAGCTGAAACCCATGAGACTCGGTCCAAATGGCTGTGGCTGCCGAAACCCGTGGGATCCCATTTTGGTAGGTGAATTCACCACCCATTTTAGAACCTACTTTAGTGGTTGGATTGGGATGTTCACTGCGGGTATGATGTGGATTTTGACCCATGGCCATATTGCAAGACCAACCACAAGCTCGGGTAAATGTGCTTGTGGAGTTTCTTCCCTCAATATGTTTAGGAGGCTCGTTGTTTGCAATATCTTTAGGACATCCGCCATACTTCGGACTTTTTATTTCAAAGGATCTTTCCCGGCCAAAAACAGAGAGAGCGAGAGAGAGAGAGAGAGCTTGAACTGCATCGTTGCCTACCATACCGTGGGCACGCCAAGCGATTATTAAGCACTTACTTCTCATTAGTTTCAGGGATCCTTCTTTTCAGAGAAGGCCAAACACAAATTGGGGAGTTTGCGTCGTGTACAAAAAGAACGACGGGTGAACATAGGGCGGGATCAACCTGTACAAAAAATAAAATCGCGTGTGTCCAGTGTGACTGTATCCCTTTCTCTTTGCATTGTAGGCGGCGGTATCCTTTCTCTTGAGGTTGCCATTGTAGGTGACAAAGGGAAATCTAAAATGGGCATGTCTTTCCAATCGTGGTTTTTCTATTGGTTTTCCTTTAAAACCACCAAAAAAACAAGGACCCTCAACGAAAGACAGACCCATATAGTGAAATGTTGACACCATATTACTCAACCGGGGTGTCCCTGGCTTTAGTGGGGAATCGTCACTTTTGGAGGGAAACAGCCCCATATTAACTAGATCCTCTAGTAGAAAGGTTGGAATAAGGGTACCATTTTTTCTGTAGTCTATTTTAGTAGGGGAACCCTCCCCCAAAAAAGGGTGAAAGGGCACTGCTGGGGGACCTAGTTAATAAACTGGGACTGATTAACAATACCCCACAGGTAGTTGTAAACTGTAAGCGCTGAAGTAAACACGCCGTTGAATACGCGAGCAACTCCGAGGGCTGTCGACCATGCGGCTTTGAGGAAGTCATGACTGTGTGTCGGAGTTGACCCACCTGTTGGATTTGTTTACAATGGCTGCCATAAAAGGGCGTCCCATGTTTTCCCAGCCCAACAACCTGTTTCAGAGTCTATGCCTCCTGATGTGTGATTTTTCCCAAAAAGAAGGCTGTGTTGAAAAAGCGGGGCCCGCTAAAAAGCTGTGGATTGCGATTGCGTGTCCCAGGCCCTGCGGATGACACCGCAGAAGCGTCCTCCGGCTGGCCCATGGCACGCGATTGAAGTGCTTGGCTTAAAACAACAAAGCCGTTTGATTCCACAGAGTGGCGCCGATTTTCACAGCTGATGAAACCTCAGCCGCTGAAAAACAGACAACTTGCCTGACTGAGCCGCTGCCTTCCAGAGCATCCCCCGAACCAGACAGGAAGCATCTGATTTGGTTGGACCCTGGATTCCGACACCCCCCCTTCCACCCCCTCCCCCCCAACAAAAAGATAAAACAGAACAACAAACAAAACAACTTTTAACAACAAACAACACAACCACCAACGAAACAACAAAAACAAAACAACACAACAACACACCTGGCCCATGGCCTGGTTCAGGGGCCGGAACTTGGCGGGGGACACCTCCATCAAGATGGCCACCGCCGAGGGCTGGCCCGTGCCGAAGCCGAGGCCCACCAGAAACCGCAGGCACAGCAGCGACCCAAAGCTCCACGCCTCAGCTCCGAGGCGCCCGAGTGAGCCGCCCGAGTTGCCCGTTTTTCCTGCGCTCGGAGAAAAAAGGAGAAACGACAAAAGAAGAAGAAGGGGGAACCATGGTGCGGAGAAACAACAACAACAACAACAACAACAACAAACAAACAAACAAACAAACAAACAAACAAACAAACAAACAACCTGGACCTTCAAACTCCGGGAAATTTCTGGGTGTTTTAGGAGACCCCTACGATTTACCGAATTCCAGTGGTTTAGCTACAATTTGGGCAAAAACACATACGAATTGCATCGTTTCCAGTCGCACGTTGGCCATACAAAGTAAATACACCTCGCAGCACTTGCGAACGTGCCACTGAACACCATGGGATGCCTTGGTCATCAAAACTACGACTTTTTCTGATTTGCGGGAGTTTGCGGGTTTTTGCGGGAGTTTTGCGGAAATTTGCGGGCGTTTTGCGGTCAAAATGGGTACGCTTTTTCTGCACCGCACAACTTTGGACCGCCGTTGCATGTTTTGACAAACTTGCGGGCTGCATTAAGTCGTTTACCCCTGCAAAGCTTCTTTAATCTGTCAAAGGCCGCGAGCAGTGCCAATAGTGTGGTTTTTAGGAGTTTCAGGAGTTTCAGGTTTTTGCGGTAAAAAGTACTACGATTTCCCGAATATACAGTCAAAGGCGGAAACTGCGTTTTTTTTTCAGGAGGACGAAGGTCCAGGAAACAAACAAACAAACAAACAAACAAACAAACAAACAAACAAACAAACAAACAAACAAACAAACAAACAAACAAACAAACAAACAAACAAACAAACAAACAAACAAACAAACAAACAAACAAACAAACAACAACAGCAACAACAACAACAACAACAACAACAACAACAACAACAACAACAACAACAACAACAACAACAACAACAACAACAACAACAACAGAAATGTATCCCCCCGGAAAAATGGAGGAAACATGTTTTTTTTTTGTTTAACCAGCCCCCCCGTTCAACTGCGCAGTGTCGACCATGTTTTAAAGTCTGTGCTGCTTCTCTTTAAGCTTAGCCGGGGAAACATGTTATTTAAAAAAAAAAAAAAAACTTCAGCACAAATGGACTCTTGAGGTGTCACCTGACTTCCGCGCTGCGAGCGGCCAAGACAAGCCTGGGAAAAAAGGAACCCTTTTTGGGGCTTGGACCCTGTTCAGTGGGGCCACCACAAAAACTGGAAAAATAATTGGTGCCACTGAACTGAGGTGAGTCACCTTGGCATCCGAGGTTCTGAACTGGCCGAACTGCTGGCTCCTTTCCTTTCAACGTTCAAAAGGGTCGTCCAAAAGCTCCCGGCCTGGGGACTCAAATTGAAAGTTCGCAAGGGCTGATTTCGTCGACTCACTTGGGCAAGCGGAGGTGGCCAATTTTTTCTGAGGGTATCCCGTCAAAAGGGGTTTAAAGGGAAACCAAAGAAAACAACTGTATTCTGCGGGGGCTCTAAAAAAAGACACCCAAGTGAGTTTGTGGGGGGGGAACCAAGCAAGTGGTCAGGGGTGGGATCCAGGGGGAAATATTACGCTTGAGGGTCCCATCATCACGTCAGCACGTCAGGCAAAAGGCAAGTGGACGTAGAAAGAGTCGGACCGTTGAACCTCCATTTAGAAATCCCATCTTCCCGCAGGTATTCCTTGCGGGCAGTGGGGAAACAAGGGTTTTAGCCGTACCACAGTTATGCAAGTTTTATCCACAATTAAAGAACCTTCACGGTGAGCTCCGCTTACCCCCGAATCGATTACGCAGCATGCTCCCAACTCCCATCCTCTGGCGCAACTCCACGAGGTTTGGCCACGCCTAGGTTTCTGTGCAAGGGAAACCTAAGCGGAATAAAAACCGCTCTAAACCCATTTCCCCGTGCATTTCTGCCTGAATTGCCCCTATTTGGCCATTTTGGTTTTGGAAGGTCCTGGCAAACCAATAATTATTTAAACGACGGCTGCCCTTCTGCCGAAGACCCGAGGTTGTTTTCCTCTTTCATCGAGGAACCGCAGCGCTGGCCACGCTCACTATGGCAATCACCGGGAAGCCTGACTGGCCGCTGACTCGAGGCAATGGTCACAAGTCACATGGTATGTTAATCTGTGAATCACGGTTTTGTGGGGCAACTAAAAACGTGTCTTTGTTGGCTTGGTGTACTTTTTTAGCAGGCTGCTGCCAAGAACCATGCGTTGTGTAGTGGTTTGGCTCAAAACTGGGAGTGGAGCTATAGCGTCAAAAGCTGTTTGACCCGAAGGAAACACAAGAAAAAAACAAAACAAAAAAAGCAAGCGCGGTCCAAACCTAGCGTCAAAATGGGCATTCGTCATTTGGACCGGGTCTCATGGGTTTCGCACATCGGCAAAGCAAAGGAAGCCCCCCAAAAGATTCTAGCTGGGTGGAGCTCTGTTTTTGGAGGATGCCCCGAGTTTCTTTGTTCAACCAATGACAAGGATCTAAGGGTTTTTCTACATACCCCGAAATCACATACCCAAAACAAGTTGACTATATAGTGGTTGTATAGGGGTGCCCCATGTTCACTTCCTTTGGAAAACCACCATGTTGGGATCCTCATCAAACAACACGCACCCAATTGTCCTTCACAAATGCCCCCGACTTGCCCTTGAGGTTTGGACATTGTTCACAAATGTTCAACCCTTGGTATGTGAACAAAAGGCTTGGCTGTTTCCGCACACCATTCAACATGAACAGCCAGCAAGCAAGCAAGCAAGCAAGCAAGCGAGCAAGCGAGCGAGCAGGCAGGCAGGCAGGCAGGCAGGCAGGCAAGCAAACCACACACATCAAAGCAAAGCAAAACAAAACAAACCAAGCAACACAATCCCAGAACATCAGTTTGGGGTATGGAAATCAACTAGAGACCAATTGGTAGACATCATTCAACTACGTGGTGAAACAGTTAAGTCGACATCAGCACCTGGTACTAAAGGTGACCCAAACTCGAGTTAACCCAGGTATCCCCACCTATCTGCGACGGTGGCACTGGCCTGTTCAAAGTGGGGTGGCCAATCCAAATCCATCGCTATAAACGACAATCGGGACGCATGGACCCTAACCCGGATCTTGCAGATTTGAATAGCCCAGGCTTGCCCCAACCGCCAACACCCCTCCAAGCCCCCACCCCCCACCCCTCAAAAGGAGACTTTTCCTCTGGCCACTTGCATTACAACTCCGCTTGCAAGGAAATCCCAACCAACCCAACAAGTAATAAGTGCACATTGCTCAGCTGGCGAAAACATGAGGCCATCGATGTTGGAAAGAACGATAAATTCTGTGGTTTTCTCCATTTGGTTAAGACTCCTGGAAAAACTGAAAATATTTACAGTAGTGATAGATTCCCTTTAAAACCAACAAAATAATTCTTCAGCAAATGGACGGTTTCCTCTGGTTTCGTCCAACTCTGGGGGACCTTCTCTCACTCCGAGGCGCACAGCAGCACCGCCACCCTGCGGCCCAAGGTGTCTCCCACCAGGCCGCTGCACAAATTGCCCAGCAGCACCCCCACGTACACCGCGGACCTAAGCCCCGCAAGATCCCAACGCGCGATTTGGGATGTTTTGGATGGCCCAACCAACTTGTTGAAAGCAAAACTACTCATTGTCCGAGGTTCAACCTATTTGACACCAAACGTTGGAACATCGGACCCCGCCTTCGAATCTCGATGGTCCTTTTGACCACTCAAAAAAAGGGGTGCAAACAATCCCCTGTAGGACACAAAATGCAATCCCCTGTTGGCTTTCTTGTAAAACAAGTAAAGATATAAGCTATTTAGCATGAAAGACAAATTGCCAGGGACCACAAAAACAGAAACGAAGCACGTTACCCTGAGCGTGCGTCCTTTTCATGAACATAACTTTCAGCGTCTGGAGATCTGAAGGCTGCGCATCAGCATTGTTCTCCAAGTGTGAAAGCTACCATTGCCATACAAATCCGAAAGCAACACAAACCTCCAGCTTTCCACAAAAGGAAAACCAAGAACATGACTAGGTCCTCCAGTAGAGAGGTTAGAATAAGGGTACCCGACTTGTTTTTTCTGTAGTCTACTTTTGTAGAGGAACCCTCCCCCAAAAAAGAAACAGTAAAAGGGCATTACTGGGGGAAGCGAAAGAACCACCCAACTTGTACTTTCCTTGTAGGACTGATCCCACACAGTTCACTTCCAACATCTAGACATTCCCCGAGAAAGACAAAAAGCCATGTAGCCGCAAAAGGCCCAAACCCAGTTGGTGTGGTGGGGTTGGCTTTTTTCGCCCAGTTGCCATTGGAAAAAAAAGGGAGCCCCATTTTGGTTACCCTCCTGTCCACTAACATGGAGCCTGACTGAGGGCTCCTGGTTAAGACAAGAAAGAAAGGCAAGCAGGGCACCACCAAATGCCTGGGCCCTTGGGAACATTACCAAGGAGACGCTCAATTGGCTCAAAAGGCGATTGCGATCACCAAAAGGCATCCCAAGAAGATCGGAAATCTAGGCACCCGTCTGGATGAGCCAGGGCGACTTCTTGATGGTACCAAGTTTGGGTTGCATTCAACCGAAGCAGGGCAAACTGCCATTTATGAGGCCTCCGAATTTTTTGACAGGACCAGGCCCAGAATGGGGGCCATTTATGGGGGACTGCCTATTTGGGCACGTACTCACTTCCTCAGTGGACTGGCCAAAAGAAGTCCATGTTTGCTGTTCGCCACATGGCCTTGAGCCAAAAAGTTCGAAGTCCCCGAACTCCGGGCGTGAGTGTCTGTCACTTCTCGGGGAAGCCGAAGATGGGGTGCGTGTTCCACCTGGTTTTCCCTGTTTCCACCCCAAATCATGAGCCCCCTCAAACGAAACACCCCTGTGAACCGGATGGCTGGGCTTGCCTTTTGATCGCTCTGAACACCCGCCGACCTCGTTTTGATCCGACACTTCCTGCGTGGATGGCCCCCAACAAAGTGACCCAAACCCAAACCCAACAAAGTGACTCAAGTAAAATGGCGACCAACCCCAAAAAGTAACTCAAGTCAACATGACCTCAGGAGGTGAGTGAATAGCAGGTGAACATATCCCTGCTGAATAGGAGGCCCATGATGCTCGCTCGGGCCACATATTGATGCATGTATGTAGTGTGTGTATATATATATATATGTTTGTTTATATATATATATACACATATGCATTTAAACATATACACATATACATGCACACATATATATATATATATGGTACCCCCAGTACCCAGGTGTTGTTGCATCATGTATGAAAACCATTGATATTTACGGTGTATTTTGATTGAACTCATGCATTTTCTGCAAGGCCATTTTGTGGACCAAAAAAACCAAAACACCAAACAACCAAAAAAACTCCTAGCCCCCACCATGGCTGGGATTACTTTTTGGTTTTTTGGTTTTGTTTTTGGTTTTTTGGTCCAGGGAAATGTTGCGCAACAAATTCCAATTGTTGTGCAACATTTGCGTTTCACGTCTATATCCTAACCATAAGAAAGAGAAAGGAAAGGCATAGGAAACACATACAACCGCTTCATTCCTCATCTCTTCGTCATAGCGGCTAACCTTTCCCATTCATCTCTTTCTCTTGGTTACTTCCGTCTCCTATCTACATCTCATCCCTCACCGTCTATAAACAAGAATTCTTGACAGCGAGGAAACAGGAAAGAGAAAGAGATTGCCATTCCTCGCTCACCGTCACTTCATCATTTTCTACCTCTTGGCTCATCCCTTCGCGAATTCGTTAAATCCCATCTGATGTTCCTTGTCACCTTCCTCATCTCTTCGTCATAGCGGTTAACCTTTAGATGAACCGCTATTACAGAAGGTTCATCACATCCCATTATCTCCATTCTATTCACTGTAATCTCCAAGATCCTAGAGCACGAGGTAAAAGGAAATAGCTGTCTACCGAGATACTCATCCAGAAGCAGTTAAAGGGTTTGTGGTCAACAATTAAAATTCCATTCCTTCTTTCTTCCCGTTAACTCTCTATTTCTCATGTCATTTACCTTTCATATCCTCTGGTCCTATCTTTTACTGCGTACCATCTCATCCTTAAGCAACAAAAAGGAAAGAGACAGATGGGAGATGAAGGTGGGATTTCTCTTTAGGTCCCATTCAGCATCTGGGATTTGTTGACAGGCGAGAAGTCCAGAAGATGGAAAGAGATGTACCTTCGTTCGTCATCCTCATGTTCCTTCGTCCATGATATTCCTCTCTTCATCTGTTGCTTCTTGGATGATTTCTTTCTTGGCAGTCAATGGTCAAGAATTCTTGGTTATAGACGGTTATCTGTAAAATCCTTGACATCTTAACTGTTCCTCACCTCCAACGACCAGGAGGTGGAAAGGAAGGACAAGTGACTGAGATGTAAGCGAATGAACGGTGGAAGGGAATGGATCTCTTCTCTCTCCCATTCCCACTCCTCTCTTCGTTCGGGGGTGTCCATGAGATGAAGGAAGAGGAAATCATTTGCAACCGCTGGAAAGAACTGGCCAGCGGATGGTGAAGATAAATAATAAAAAGAGAAAGAAATAGTAATTAAAAGTAAAAAGATAAAGAAATAGTAAGAAATAATAAAAGACTAGAAAGATAAATAACCATAAGATTTCTATAAAATGCCAATAGTAAATCTATTTGTATCTGAGGTAAAAGGAAAAACATAATGGTAAACAGGAGATTTATCCGTGAGACAGCTATCTTCACAATGTCCTTCCCTCTCTCTCTCCGTTCCATCGTGAGTCTTTCATAGCGACAGGAACTCCAGAAATTGAATGGAGTGAGATGATGGAGTGAGAGGGAACGGTTAGACGAAGGAATGGGCTCGCTCTTCATCATGTGTGCTCACCCATTGTTGACAAGCTACCGCGAGCGAAGGCAGCGAAGGCATCGGGGAAATGGGTGAGTGAGAAAGGACATGCTTCTCTCGTCCACTCACCAATGAAGGTTGACCGTGTACTTGCGAATCATTCTCTGAGTTCAACCGCCAGTCAAGGAAGGTCCAACATTCCCATTTCCTTCTTTCCTGCTCTTGGGATTACACCGCCAGGCGAAGATATTAAGGAAGGGAAAGATATGGAAAGGACGTGGAAATAAAGGGGCATTTCCTCCTTTCCCATCCTCGTCTTTCCTGTTGACGAGGTAACCATCATATTTCTATCTCTTTATCATGTGTCTTTTCCTTTCTCTTTCCATTTGCCTCCAATTCCCTTTATCTTTGTCTTGAAAATTAGAAAGAGAGGGAAATGATAGGACAAGAGAAACAGGAAAAGATGATGACCAAGAAGAAAGAGTTTCCAGAAGTCCTTCCTGTCCCATTCATATCTTTCTCTTGGTTACTTCCGTCTCCTATCTACATCTCATCAATAATTCTTGACCATTGACTGCCAGCCCTCTCTTCATCCCTTTCCCTTCATCATCCCCAGCCAAGATGGAAGGGTCTGAAGGGGACGTACGAAGGCTGTGTCCAAGCCCAGACCTGGGTACCTGGGGGGGGGGGGGTAGCATATATGTATATATATATATATATACATATATGTGTGTACACTATATGGGACACACTTGTGCTCCGAGGCGCAGCAGCATGCCCTGCTGCATCGCAGAGAGCTGCCACTCCGCCGCCACGGCCGCGCCCACGGAGCTGAGCACCAGCAGCTCGCAGCCGTCCGCCAGCCACGAGCCGTTCACCAGGCTCGAGGTGACCACCTGGAGTGGTAGAGTCTTCTTGTCAAAGATCCAACCCAATAGCAGAGTTGTAGGCTGCATTCGATCAAAGAGTTGTGTTGCCTGCAAAGTGGGACACCGTCCCTGTTAGTCAACTGTGTCACAATCAAAACCGATCGGTATTAAAATGGTCGACCCGGAACCATGTAAAAATAAATATTGAGGGAAGACACTCCCTGCACATTTCCCCGGGCTTGTGGTTGGTTTACTTGCGATATGGCCATGGGGCAAAATCCAAATCGTACCTGAGTGACTTGCTCAAAACCGATCGGTATTAAAATGGTCGTAATCCCAGAACCATGCTTCAAGAATGAAGAAGGCGGATATCCGCAACTATTTATGGCTGGGACTTTTCCTTACTATGGTGTACATATGGCCATGGGACAAAATCCAAATCGTATCCCCAGTGAATCCCAATCCAAGCACTAAATAGGTTCTAAAATGGGTGGTGCACCGAAAACCCCCAAAATGGGATCCATCCCATTGGTCTTGAGCCATGGCCACCTCACTGCGGGGTTCGTTTTCGCGCGGGTTTTCTTGCGGGTTGCTTGAGAGGCCGGACGAGCCGCGAAGGAAGGGGTGTCGTAAAAGAGGGAAACTTGCTTGTCGTAGGAGTTGAAGGTCCAAGTTTAAAACAAGTTGAAAAGAAACAAAAGACATGAAAAGGTGAAACAAGGTGAAAACAAAAAAGACATGGAAACACCCGGCGAAACCAAGATTCCAAGTACTCTTGGAAAGCCAAATGGTGTCTTTCTGGACCTTACTTCCCATCGAGCGTGGCAAGCCACAAGTCCAAGCTGTTTGCTTGCAACCAAAGTCCAGGAAATCGTCAAGTGCTGTCAAGTGAGTCGTTTCCATTTGATTCCAAGGGTGCATTCTTCGCCATGACCAACTTTTGTCTTTGAACGGAAAACACAAAACAGGACGAATGGGCGCGCGCTGCAACCTCGCTCTTCTGAGCGCGCGAATGTTGGTTGTCCAAAAAAGACCCACGGACAGTTCCTTGACAGGGAGGGGCTCGTTTCTGTTGGTTGTGCGAAAAAAAATGTCTGCTACCCCTCGGCTTCTTTAAAACCAATTAACAGCCTGGATCGTCAGTTGCTGTATTTTCCATCCAATTTACCCCAAAGACCAGTGACTCAAAAATGCAGCAACTTGGCTCTCTAGGAGGCTTCAACAAAAAGGACACCTAGCTCCAAATTTGCGAATCCATGTGCCACATCGGCTCCTTGCGCCTTCAGCCGCCAGGGTTGCTTCAGAGGCAACCGATCGGCAGGGCTTGTAAATGAACCTCAACCAAACCCAACCCCCCACCCATTCCTTTAAGCAGGGTCCAAATAACTGGCACTGTTGGGGGGGGGGGGGTCAAATTGAATCAGGTCCAACATTGCGTCGATTTTTTTCCGCCCAAAGCACCTGGCTGGGGCCATATCCAATGTCCTCCACTACCTGCGCGACGCTTCGCCGGTCGCCGTCGCCGTCCGGCGATGCATCCGGCGATGCAGTTGCGTCCGCTGCCATGGTCCGGTATCGAAATGAGTCGCCTCACTGAGCATGGATGGAAGGACACGTATCTTCTCTTGGCTCACAATGAGCTGCGGGTGCACCGAGCCAACCAGCAAGCAAGGCACCTGACTCAAAAGTCAAACTGGCGTTGGAGTCTAGTCTACCAAAACCAAGAGACGAAATTGAAGGGCGGATAATCTCACCCACTGCCTCCTACCATCCATCAAGGTTTTATAGCTTTGTCTTGTTTGGCAGGCTGCGGCTTCCTCTCCGAGTGTCCGTGGTTGCATTGTGTCGTTGTTTTGGGGCCACTCCCCATATTTTTGGTTTTCCCGCTTGGGTGCCACCACAAAAAAGACAAAAACTGGGTACCAACTCAAACAACGACCTAAGTTCCCTGCAAAAAGAGAAAATATCCAGTAGTTATGAAACTCCCTTTAAACCAAAAAGAACAAATACAAAAGCAGCAGGAAGCATCTCTCCCTGGTGTCTTGTCATATCGATACAACCAACCGCAAGAACCAAACGTTCCCTCTTTTAGTGTCCCTGTTCAATCCCCAGCACAAAAACACATGCTCACATAACAATCAAAAATCCCTTACCAGCCTGAAAAGGTCTCCATGCCCCAAAAAAGCAACACCCTGCTTGTTGTGGGCGTTGTGTGGGTTGTCCCCATTCCCGTTCCCGAAAAACCAACTTACACTAAACTACAAGCGGCTCATGTACCACACGCCACATGAGTATGCCGACTCCCCCAAACATGTGCTTTTCCTTTGACCTCCCTTAAACCCAAGGTGGCAAGGGTACCCTCAAAAAAAAGCAACACACACATGTATAATTCACCCAGCCATCCTTTAGGTTTCCTTTTAAACCAACTAAAGTGGGTAGCATCCAACAATCACAGAAACTTGCCGCATGTGTTCGAGCTGTCGGCCTATCTCTTCGCCATAGCGCCACAGCCAGCACAAAAAGCGCCTCAGCTCAACGGGGGGCCATGAAGAACTTGAGGCTTTTTAACCCACTTGTGTTCAAACCCATAAAAAAAAAGGTGGTGACCCAATTTAGATACAGTGGACGGACAACGCCCATTTCGCACCACCTAAGCAGCCCCCTGGAATGATGATTCCCCTGCACGTACCCACTAAAGGTTTCCCATCCAAGTACAGCCGCGAGAGAGATTTGAAGCAGCTGCCCGTGGTTTTTTCAAACTATAAGAGGAATTGGGGGTGAAAAATACCACCATTTCTGGGCGGATGGACAGACTCCCACCTTGAAATTTGGGGGTCCAGGGTCCTCCGAAATGGGTGCGTGGGTGCGGATGCTCTGGAGGGCGTCTGTATGGGGTCTGCATTTCAGGGGGGTGTGACCCCTAGCGCAGGGGAAAAAGAAGGCTAAAGACGACACCATGGAAAAATGTGGCCCTCCCTTCCAAGGCATCCGAGAAACATCTGTGACCAGCTCCAGATAATTCAGAAACATTGTGAACAATCGCTCCCGACCACGCTTCACCCATGGGCTTGGCCCATATTGACTCTTAAACCCTGCTAGCTTCTGCATGACTACCTTCAGGTTGCCCCCGTCTCAGAAACTACGATAACTTTGCCTGTCAGGCCAAACACATGTCATTATCAATAATCACCATCGTTTGGATGATGTCCTTCAAGTTGTTAGCTGCGAACTACCTTCTGATAGTTGTGCCATTCTGATTTGTTTACAACCTGGCCAGGGTTCCACCCTGAAGACGCTGATTGCAAGCCCCATATTTTCGGTTCCTTCAGAATCGTGATCTGGAAGCTGCAGCCAAAATGTCACTGCCAAAGCCGCACAAGCGCTTACTTGTTCGCCGCAAGCCTATGATGGGATCAGATTTGAGGCTTTTCTGAGGGGTTCTATCTATGACTTCTGGCGAGCACAAAATTCAAAAATGAACTTCAAAGATGAAAGCAGCTTGCTACAACTGCACTACCAAAAACATCGAAGCAGCAACTCTCGTTGTTGCCGGATGGGGCGCCGTGCTATGCTGCACGTGGAACCCATCCAGCCAATGCAATGGGACACAAGTCCCAGGTTACAAACCTTGAGCCAAGTACCCCTCTGGAACATGCGAGCTGGCTACGACTGGCCACCGAAAAAGCACCGCGCTACTACACCTTGTGTGGTTGGCGCACTAAAACGATCTTCCCAACAAGCTTTCCCCAAACGTGTGCCACACGTTGGGCGTGTCTCTTTTTTTCCAGGGTACCTCGCTTTTGCGGTTTCAAAGGGAAACCAACAAGTAAGTCTCTTTTTGTGTTTTTTTTGGGGAAGAGGTCCCCCCCGAAGAAAAGCGAAACCCACCCAAGCAAATCAAATCTGCCCGAGCTCGCATGAGGGCGACCTGTCAACCAATGAGACTCCCGGCTGCCAGGGTCGCCCAAGGAGTCGACAGCTTCATCACCTCAGTGCCCGCGCCAAGTTGTGGATGTTCGTGTTTGTAGTCTTGTTTGTGTGTTGTAGAGTGCCCGGTAGCCACCCCTCTCCCCTCATAAACAGAAACGCAGCAAACACACCCGTATTCTTGCTTGCTTGTGCTTGCGCCTGCGCTTCGCTTGTGTTTGTGTTCGGCGGCAAAGGCGGGAGAAAACCTGCTCCAAATGACATTCTACAACATAGCACAAACACAAACAAGACTATATACACACACAAACAACTACAAGACACGATCGCATGCGTTAAGCGCAAACGAAGGGTGTCACACCTGGCTCAGTTCGGCCGCCCCCCAGCTCAGCCTCCCAGGCTGCGCGGTCTGATTCGGGCGCATAGTGAGCAGTGTATGAGAAAACCGCAGATTAGGGTTGTTTGAAAGGAACCCTCAATCAGCAACACAAGATTGGGGAATGCCACTTTTTGATCTCTACCCAGCAAATACTCTCCTCAGTTTTAGGAAGAAACCTTCCCATTTGACCCTCACCACAAGTGGGTCCGAATTGCAGCGCCCTCTCAACCAATTAATGTGGGATGCCAGCCAAATTTCAATCCAGCTCGCCCCCTGTAGCACGCATTGTAGTCGCGACAGACTGTCATGGCACAAACACCAGGAATATTTCTACACGACATGGGCCGAACACCAACCAGAAGCCAGGATTCCTCTCAAATGTCCTCTGTTGTTTGGTCTCGATATTGAAAAAAAGCTGATCCTTCCCAAGCCAGGAACACCACTCCTGGGGCGTCAATGGGGCGCAAAACCCGCAACAAAATATACTCATGAACCCCATCGAATGGGTTGACCAAACGATCGAGCCACGAAAATGGCAACTACACCCAACAAGTGACTAATTGCAGTCCAGAACTCAGCAAGTAAGACAAGAACTACAGCAAGGCAACTACGCAAGGCAGCCTGCAATCTACCACTGACAATGTTAATGCTGCCACGACCAACCATTTGGGAAATTGACAGTAGACCCCGCGCCACTCACCTTCGAAGAAAAAAAGACCAAAGTCCGTCTGTTGCTCATAAATCTGCAAAAAAAATCAACAGTGGTGTCCAAAGCAGCAGTTGTGTCCGAAACGGACGGCAAGGGATCGCAGTATGCAAGAAACGGACGGCAAGGGATCTAATCGCATGGCGCTCGACCGGAAAAAATCGGGAAAGCCTTTCCCCGCCCGCCGCCTTTCCACGGGCTAGTTCTTTTTTATATATATATATATATGAACATATTATATATATATATACATTACTAGGGCTGGTTCTTTCCTGGGGCTGGTTTTCCGCATGGCAACAATTTCCGGGCCTAGGGAGAATCCCAAGCCACCGGATCCCCTTTCCTTGGTGGACGTTGGGTCTGGGGAGCAAAAAATCCGAGAAATTTTAGCAGATAAAGCTGACCAATGTGCATTTTAGCAGGGAGCAAGTCGTTTTTTTTCCAGCTAGGTGGACTTGGATTTCAACCACTAAACCACAATAAGCAAAAAAAGTGTCTATGGCTAACCACAAAAATGTGGTTTTTGGTGTGTCTTAGTGTTTGATCTCCCGCTAACCACCACATGTTTCCCAACAACAACCATGTTTCCACGGCCCGATTTCAAGAATTGGCCCCCGGGCCATGCTGCGATCGGCGGAGGCGCGTGCTTTGGCTTCGAGGGTTCTTTCGATGTGTAAGCCCGGGCTTTCAGGGGCCTGGACTTCCCCAAAGCGAAAAAAGCCTCGATTTGCTGGCTTCCCTTGTGGATCTCCCCAACTCTAAATTGCTCCATTTACTGGTGGGTTGGCCTTGAAACGAGAAAGCCACTTCTGGAAGCCTTGGCCCTGTTTTCTTCTGGCAGCTTCTGTTGAGTCCCCGACATTTGATGAGATTCAAACAATGGGGCTTCATTTAACCGCGGTATTGCTTGACTAAGGAGTGTCATCATAAAAAAGGGGGTCCACCAGTCTTTTCATGGAGGTTGAATTTTAGGGTATAGGCAATGTTTGGACTGGGACTCCCACCGTTGGATTCTTTGTGCCATCTGGATCCAGCCGAGCCAAGAATTGGCGGACACGGTCAGCGATTCGGGCCAAGCTACGAATCTGCACTGGGCTGCTCCCAGATCGCAGGTTGAAAACAAAAAAAAAAAAAAAACGGAAAAAGAGGCGCCACTGGGAAACTGGGTGGTTACCGGTGGCTTGGATTGGTGTTCCCAGGGTTCAACTTCCCAGACCACCAAACACCAAACCGCCAACTAAGGGTTACCTGACCCCTAAAACTCAACCAACATTGGCAGCCGAAAGGAGATGTGTAAAGCATGGGGCATGAGGATCCATGTAAATACTTTTGTTGCCCTTTGAATTGGGGCAGTGAACTGCAACCAGCGAACGCCAACTGCCTCTTCTTCCACTACATCTTCCTCTTTTCTTCACATGTTGCTTTCCTTTCGGTGTCTTTGCACCTCGAGCGCAAGGTGGGGTCACTCTGAGAGTTGGTACCGGGGTTTGGAAAGGAAACCAACAGGAAAACCGAAAGGCGCCGTCTTGGAGGGTGGGTCCAAATTTCTGAAGACAACAAAAACACACCCAGCCACAAACAGCGTCCCAGACCATCTAGAACTCCCAGCCCGGCGAAGTCACTGCACCGAAATCCGGTGCGCTTGAAGCAGGAACTGGGAGGCAACTGTACTTTGAAGCGGGTCGCTGTCGCTGCTTGCAGGAGGAAATCAACTTTTTGGGGAGCCAGCTTTTGAGGCATGATACTGCTACTTGAACCAGTTGGATGTGCGCAAAACGTATTTAGCCAGCCTGCTTCACATTGACAAATCAATCAGCCAAATGGCCACCCAAGCTCGATGGACCTTGGGTTGTTTTTTTCTCGTGCTGCTGGAGCCCCCCGCCTGCTGCCCACAATGCTGAAGGCTGACACAAGGGTCCCGCTTGAAGATCCTTTTTGAACATAACCCCAAAGAGAAGCTCGATGAAAATCTGCCCCAGAGGTGATGTTTAAACCATCCAACAGGGGAACGTATCCTGGGCTGTCCTCAGATCCCCTACTAAAGTTTAACTTTTAATGGGTCAAATGGAATCCCCACTAATCCCTGCAAACCAAAAGACTTCCCTCACAGGCTTGGGCGATGAAACTCCGTGCTGAAACATGTTTAATCTATCGTAGTGATTGCACCAAGGGAACCAGCCTTTAAACACCAAAGGAACATGACTTCCTACCTACTATAGTGTCCTGCCTGGATTCACTAGCTATTGTTTAGACCACCTCGTTTGGGTTTCTGTTGGGACCCGGGCATGGTCGCTTAAAACGAACGCTTGGTTGATGTTGGAAGGGGAGCAACAATTCTATTTTTGTTAGCAGCTAGGTGGTTGGATTTCCACCACTAAGCCACAATAAGCAACAACTTGGAAAAATGTAAAACACAACAACAAGAGCAACAACAACCATGAACATATGTTTGCACAACCTTGCAACCACACTCTTGCCCATACGCCTACAATCGTTCCCTGCCGCCTTTGGCCCGCGCCGTGCTCAATCAAGAAGTCACACTCCGAGTCTGAGAGAAAGCCGTCCACCTACTTTGGCAAGCGAACTAAATCCACAGGGTCCCTCAACTTTGCAAGCATCCCCTACAAAAGGAACGGTTCATTGTTATGCCCCAAACAACTGTGTTTTGACATGATTGTCCGAATTGAGTCAAAAGAGGCACCAGAGTTCGCCTTCAATATTGCCAAGGCTCACTGAGCCTGAATTACTCTGTTTGTTTGGGTGTGTCAGGAAACCAAAAGGAAACGACACATTTTAGGTGTACCCTTTTTTGAGACACCCCCCTATAGGCCATAGCACACTCTCGGTTTCTGACGACTTTCTTCCAGGGGGGAAGCCTTGTGGGCGGCGATCCTGCGAAAAGAACGACCTATTGCCGTCAAAGTGATCGCTCCCAAAAAATTCATGGGTGTGGGTCAAAAATTGGGTGCCCAAAATGGAATCCTGGTAATTGGAAATAAGAACTAAAACCTGCGGTCTTTGATCCACACACACACACACCCGCATGTTTTTCCGAGTTCGCCATGTACTAAACCTCATTGTCCGAAAGCTTGGTTGAGCTTTTCAGGTCAAAGAAAGAAGCTCAACTGAACTGGCCGGAAGCCCAGAAAGGCCATTCATGGAAATCCGGGGACCGACCCCTTTCTTGGTGCTTCAAGGCTTTGGACAGTACTTTAGTACTTTGGACATGGGACAAAGCAGTTGTTCGGGGGCGTGTCAAAGGGAAACCAAGGGAAAACCACTGCCACGCATTTGGGGCTCTCTTGAGACCCCATATGTCCTCTGGTTTCCCTTTAAAGCCACCCAAAAAACCGACACCAACTCCAAACAAAGGCACACCCATGTTGACCGTGGATCAAGCAGGTTGATCAACGGGGGTGCTTTTTGACCTCTGGGGGGATCCGGATCACTTATCCGCATCTCCTATTGAACCGTGCGCACTCCCGGCAATCTAGCAAACCCAAACACCCCGAGCTGTTTGAAAGGGGTCGCCTTTTGGGAGCACTCCTTGCAGTTTCATATGAACCCCAACGACCCTTCCTTAAGTCCTCTTTGGGTTGCAAACCCTTCGGGCTCCCTCCGATCTCCGAAATCCAGTGGATTTCCATGGGCCCTTTGTCGGCCTGGTAGATGCGTGGCGAGCTCGAGATCTCCAGCACCTGTGGTGAGCCGAAAGTTCCGGGAGAGACCGGTGCCTTTTTTGAGGCCCGTTGCTTCTGGACTTTAAAGGAAAATTCTCCGGAGGAGGACTGAAATCCAGTGGTCATACATGACTTGTCTTGTAGCCACTACTTACTGCAGCTTTGGTGGTACATATCGATTTCGTCTTGCCAAGGGAAACTATGAGACATATTTTAAAAGGAAGATGTATAAACCCCCCATGTAGTGGGGGATCTGGAGACCTTTCTGTACCAAAGTGGGCCATCCCTTTGACTTTGGCATGTGGATTCGGGCCGGGAGAAAGAAAGTGCTCTGGTTTTTAGGGACCTGGAAACAGGTGATCACCTCTGCCATGACTAATGGTGGCCAAAACGCAGGACTAAAAATGGCGGCCAAACCGAGAAAAAACCTGGGACCATGACTAAAAATGGTGGCCAAACCGAGAAAAAACCTGGGACCATGACTAAAAATGGTGGCCAAACCGAGAAAAAACCTGGGACCATGACTAAAAATGGTGGCCACACCGAGAAAAAACCTGGGACCATGACGAAAAATGGTGGCCAAAACGAGAAAACCAAAAGCTCAGATCAGGTCGATTCGCTTTGGGCAAAACTGAGAAAGAGATCCTCTCGGCCCGGAACCAGTGCCACACCAACATGGCCATGGGTCAACCCCAGTGAACGGGACCCAATCCAAGCACTAAAAAGGCTTCTAAAATGGGAGGTGCACCGAAAACCCAACCAAAAAAAAGGATACCAAAACCGTTTTGACCACCACAGCCACATGTTCATGCGAGTCCTGCATTGCTTCGCGGCGTTCTTGTATTCATCAAGTTGATGGCTCAGCAGAGGTGTCGATGGCTGTTCGAAACCTCAGTGCCCCCTACCCAGATCCCGGGGCCAAGGGATTCTGCATCAGGGTTTTGACCCACACCCAACTGGCTGTGGTTGTCAAACCAATGGGATCTCATTTGGGTTGGTACGTGCACCACCCATTTCAGGCTTTGTTTCAGTGAGTGGGATGTTCACTGAAAAATAACCGGGGTGTTGACCCACACCCAAAATTGGAGGCACAGAGCTCCTCTGAGATGGCTCAGGATGGGCCGTAAAATGCCGTACAGCGACTCAAACGGACTGAGAACACCACGGTGAACAACAACACTCAAGGGCACGGGAGTCCACTTCAGAGACTTGGCCAAAACGAATCCGACCGTTTGTAGTCTTAAGTGTGCGAAGACCAGAAACTCAGGAAGTGAGAAATCGATTTCTGGATCAGTCCTATTACCTATTTGACTGGTTGCGGCACACACGCGGTCAAAGCTAAATGAAAAGGCCCAAAATGGCTCCAGCTGCCAGGTCACCCTGTTTGGTTCATGGGATTCTACGCTGTGGTCGCAGCCTTAGACCAAGCCTGGCCCCACCTATAACCCCAAGGCACTCGGCTGTAACCTGGTCGCGGCCCCACCTATAACCCCAAGGTCGAGATGCCCCCGAACCCCAGCCCCCAGCCCCCCACCTGCTGCTCGTCCTGCCAAGACTGCAGGCCGAGGTCCGCATCCTGGCGCCAGGGATTCTCATGCTGGGCTGTCCTCAGATCCCCCGCTAAAAGCTCAACTTTTCGTGGGGTATTCATGGAAACTGCCACTAAACATAAAAATATATAAAAAGCTAAGGAACCGGATGGCTGGGAACCACCAAGCATAGTGTCGTGCTCGCCAAAAAAGTAGAAAGGCTCCCCCCCAAAACTCGGCGTCGGCTTTTGTTTCGCTGCTCATTCCTCTAAAAAGGTGGCGACAAAAGTGTCAAACGCACTCGTATCCTGGAGTACCCGTATATGTGGCTTAGACGGGGCATTTGCGACAGCATTGCCTGCCATGCATGCGAGAGTTGCTCCGAGACACCCGACCACTGCCCTCAGTAAATGGTGATCTTTGTCACTCAGAATCGTTGTCAGAATCATTGGGTGCCTCCCAAGTACAACTAGTTGGATATGAATATGAATTTGAAAGGGAAACTGCAACCACAAGTGGTTGGTAGAGGTTGCTAGACATAAATCCCAACGTGAATGATGTCCCCCAATAAAGTCCCCCTTTAAAGTTCGAAAGCCCTGTCTGATCTAGCCAGAAAATGAGACTGTCGGACTAAAGGATTCTAGTCCCGCTGTTGTATAGTGTTCCAAGGCAAACTGAAAGACACACAGCTGCATTTGGAGCGAGGTTGCAAAGTTGGTCCACCGGCAACACATGTTGGCGGCTTGAATCCCTTTTCGGATGCGTATTTGACCTGGGAATGGATTTGTTTGTTTAAAGATGACCCTTGTGATCTTCGCTGAGCCCAATGATCCTACCCAAGCTGGACACCTATACTATATCAACTAGGATTGGACTCAAAACCAAACAAAGGCGAACGGGTCAACCGCAAAACAACTAAGTCTGGTAATACTCAGTGGAGCCAACGTATCTCCAATCATTTTTGGTTCAAAGCTAGGACCCACGTCTCTTATCACTTTCTGGTGCACGGCTGAAAACGCGGCAAGCTGACCAAAACAATCGCCCGCCTGGGGACCCTTGAAGCACGCGGCCTGACTTGAGCAGGCAAAACTGACGTGGTTTGTTGGTTGGGACGCGGAAGGAAAACAAAACAAAAAAAACATTCTGCAGGAAGCAGGGGTTCAAATCCCGCCACCCATTAAAAAACCAACCACTACGGGGTGCCTGATTCTAGCCTGTTTGCCTTCCATGTTTGTTTCAGTAACGGTCACGATTAACATCACTTACTGTAGGGTGACATTGGCAAAAGCATTGGGAAGTGGGGGGGGGGTTCGGGCAACGAAACTCACTCAATTTCCAATTGGGTGGGTGGGAGCTGACCGGCATATGCTAATTTGGTGACAAACGCAATTCACGTCAAGCTTGTACCTACCCAACCTACTTCAGATCAAGCACTTTGGCAGCTTGTCTCATCGTGGTTGACGCACCGCGCATGCTTTTCAACTCCTCCCCCTTCTGAAAGTGCGTACTGCATCTGCGAACCCGCATGCGCGCGCCAGGATTTTAGCCCCCCCAGACATGGAGCATTGCGCTGCGCTGTTTGCCTTTTCCACGTCCAAGAAAAGCAGCCGGACAAATCAAATTGCTCCGCAAACGGCAGAGAGGCGCAGCAAAGAGCGCAGCGTTGACTTTGCCCAAGGAATGGTCTCTAGAGCCTCACGGATAACCTGTGTTCTCAAGCCCAAGCCACCAACACAAGAGGCCTAAGTGCCGCGGTCACGACTTTTGCTCCCTAGCGCATACAGGGGCCCGGGAGCCCCATTAGCCCCGTAGAAAGTATCTGAACAATTAGAACAAGGTGAAAGGGTCAGCGTGGGCAACTTTGGCCAAACGGTAACTCAACGCCTTAAAGTCTGAGAATGGATCAAACATGTGAACACGATGCTTTGGGCAAATGGGCCCGAAAGAGGGAGCACGGGTCATAGAATCCTGGATTTCCCCGCGTGCGCTCCCTCGTATGCATGGTTTTGACCCCCAATGCTTTGGGGTTTACGATTGAAATCCTTCAATCCCGCACAAGTTGTTTTGTGGCGTAGACCGTCAGCTTCTTGTGCCCAGCAACAAATGCACATGCGCACAGAAACAACCACGAAAAAGCAGCCGCATGGATGCTGGATGTGTCTTTCTAAAGGAAACTCACCGGGACCACCGTTGGTTCCGTGGTGCTTTTTTGCAGGGTGGGGGTTCCCAAGACCAAGCGGCAACGCCCCCCCCCCCAAAAAAAAAGCGCCTTGGATGCCAAGAGCAGAACCACCTGAAGCCACGAAAGGCCCCCTTCGGTTCACGGACATGGGCGAGAAGCGATCAAGCGTTTTGGATATGTGGTTGGGCGCCAACCCATTTTAGTTTCGCAGGGAAGTCTAAGCTTGCCGAATAATTTTTGCATCTGGTTTGTTTATGATCATATGGTAGGCAGCGTTGACCTTGACGTCCATCTCCGGCTCCGCGTCTATTGGAGCGTGGACTTGGATTTGAAGGGTTTAGTCCCCCCTTCCCCGCAAGCCACGATGACTTTGAAGGGTTAGTATGACCAGGTCCTCCAGCAGACAGGTTTGAATAAGGGTACCCTTTCTTCTGTAGTCTAATTTAGTAGGGGAACCCTCCCGCAAAAAAGTGTAAAAGGGCACTACTGAAAAACCAAGTGTAATCGAATGGGTTGCTCTTCCCCATTGAGCAAAACAGGCTAATCTTTGGAGGCAAACAATTCCGAAGAGCGCTCTACGCCATCCCGTCACACCAAACAGATCGCCATGAAAACCGGAAAGGAGTCGTTCCATCTACCCTCCCAATATGTCAGGCCCACTGTGTGATCTCATAAGAAAAACCTGAGCCCTCAGATCCCCCGCTAAAAGTGACTAACTCTTAGTGGCTTGAATAGAAAAACTACCCCAAAAGGCTGAAAGGCTAAGGAGCCAAATGCCAGGGAGCCACCAAGGCATTCCGCGGATTCGATTTCCCGCCTGTTCGGAACGGCTGCCCTTCGGCCCCCAAAGCTTCGAGAAGTCAAGCCACCGAGAGCTGCACTTTTGGGGGACCCGGGGCCCTGCGAAATGGAAGGCGTTTGTTTCCTGCGGTTTTCCTGGTGGTTTCAACCTCCAAACTTGGCGGTCAAGAATAGGGTAACCCCAAAATGGTAAGCGCCCATTCGGTGGAAACATGGACTGTCTTCCTCCAATTCCTGGTGGTTTGAGATTGACCATACACTGATACCCATTTCCACTCATTCGTCTCATGGCAAAATCTCGCGCGACTGCGCCACCCAAGTCAAAGACCTCCAGTCACCATGGGGCAAAAACAATAACTGAGTGGCACTCACGCGAGTTTTTTCGGGGGAAACCAGGGCGGGACATGGAATCCACTGCTGTACAACCAAATTCCAAAGACTAACCCTCCCCCCAGGAAAAACACAAAAAACAAAAGTATCACTGTGGTTGGAAATGCCCCTTGATCCCACAATGGGGGAAACCCAAGCTGAAAACATCGCATCCGGTACCAAAATGGCGCAGCCACACTGGCTGCGCCTATTTAGGATTCGAACACAAAAAAAGGAACAACCCGTTGGGGGTCCTTTTGCAATTTGCAGTCGGTCTCGCCCCGCCAAAAACGTCTGCGCAGCTTCGCCTGGATCATCGCTTCGCCATAGCTTTGAAACCAAAGGCTCAAAGGATCGCAGCGAGCTGAAACAACTCCAAGTGAGTCGCAATCAAAACCTGGTACAAAAATGATCCGCCCAGAACCATGCTTCAAGAACTAAGAAGGCGGAATTCCGCAGCTATTTATGGCTGGGTTCGTCCCTTACTAACCTTCACTGGGTGTTGAGCACGTGGCTCAAGTGGTTCCTTGGGAAGAAGCCCCAGGGAGTGGGGGACGCACTGGTTTTGCTGAAACAACAACTCCAAGTTGTTCCTTGGGAAGGTCCAGGGAGTAAAAAACACCTAGGTCTGTTGGTTTTGAACGACAGCACTGGTTTCAGGTTGGATTTCGTCCAGAGACGTTCTAGTTCAAAGGAACGCCCACGGCCTAAAAAGCTGTTGAAATAGAACGCCCTTGCCCGCACGGTTTGCTTGGCTCGTGCTTCCGTCAGTGTTCACGGAGCCGCTAGAAAAAAGCTCAGCCCAAAACCCAGTTCAGCCACGAGATGGTGTAAAGCTAGTAAAAGTGGCTTTCTAACCACATGGGCGCCCCTTTTTTTTCTGGTTTTAAAGGCAATCAAAAGGATAACCACCATTTCAGGGGAGTCCCCTAAGAATAGCACACCCTACTGTACCCTCTGTCCAACAATGGAAGTGGACAGCGGGCCTGTTCAAGAGGATTGTAGCCTTCCCCAAGCCCTCATGTCAGCTTCCATTGGAGGGATGGGATACTGTAGACCCTGTCCATCGGTGCGGGCGCATGCGGATCCTGGTCCGTGTCCCGAATCTCCGAGCCAAATGGCTCTCTGGGCGGGCGAAAGTTCTGAACCCTTCGCCCCTTCGCCAAACTGGGGAACGTGTGGATGGGCGAAATCCATTTCGCACCACCGAAGAAGCCCAACGGAATGATGGATTTCTCCCGTACTCACTTGCTGATTGGATGGCCCCCCCCAAAACAAAACCTTTATATTTACCACTAAAATGGTCTTCCCAAAAAGTTTAAAGTTCATGAACTCAGGAAGTGAGCGTAAATACCAGCAGACAATGGTTTCCTACGGTTTCAGAGTGGTGCGAAATGGATTTCGTCCATCCACAGTATTGGGGGGGTCAGCTGCGCAAAAGGACCCCAACATGAGCAGTTAATCTTTGCACGTCCTCCCTTGGGTGTGAAAACACGAAGGATTACATTATGGCCATGGGTCAAAATCCAAATCGTACCCCCAGTGAACATCCAAATCCAACCACTAAAATTGACTAAAATGAGTGGGGTGCACCTACCCCAAGATGGTACCATAGGTTTGACCCACAGCCATAGGGCTATGGATCTCAAAGGTCACCACCTCAAAAGTGGTGGACATGAACACCCACCTACATTAAGTCCACCCAAGGGCCCCTTCGAATTCGTGCCTATGTGCCTAAATGCCATGGCCCCAACTGCTTCCTGCGGGCCATAGTTGGCTCCCGGCAAACAAAGAAGCCGGGACTCGCAAGGGATGGGCTGAGATACTCATGGCGAACTCATCAAGTCTTCTCGGCTCCCAGAAATCTTCCAGCCTTCCCGTCCCCGCCACACGCGTCCGCGTGATGTCTCTGATCTTGCAAATTCACACTACACCAAAAAGCGGGGTGCTCCCGAAGCAACCTCCTCCCAAAATGGAGACTTCGTAAGCTCTGCATGTGGCCATGGGTCAAAATCCCACACCCCCACCGAACATCCCAATCCCCACTAAAATAGGTTCTACAATGCAATGAATTCACTTACCAGCCAACATGGTACCCCAAGACGGTTGTGACAAAGCTCACCCTAACGGAACTCTCACGCCACTCCGAACCTCTCCGCACCTATCTGGGCACTTTCGGCTGAGGAATAGCTACCCAAACAGAACTGCACACTGCACCCCGCTCCCGCCCCCAAATGGGCCGTGGGTCAAATATACCCAAAATGGAAACCTGGCAAATGGAAACATGTGCTAAAACTTGCGATCTAGTGGTTTAATTTTGACCCACAAGTGAACTGCACGTGGGCGACCTGCTGAAAAAGAAAAAACAGATGGCCTGGTAAATGGAAAAAAAAACCGTTCAAACCAGCGCCAGCTATTCCTAAGCAAACTACCCTAAGGACACCTATTGCGGCTTCGGTCTTTTGACTATGGCACTGACTCGGATCTGGTGAACCTTCTGCTTCTCCTGGCCCATGCTTCGTGGAGTCCCCTTTCGCAGAGAAACCCGGCGGAGGGACCAGAACTCATTTTGGTCCTGCCGCGAGTTGGCCATGGGCCAGTGAACATCCCAATCCAACCACTAAAATAGACTAAAATGGGTGGTGCACCTACCCCAAAATGGTACGATTGGTTTTGACCCACGGCCATTTGTTCGTATGAGGGGACATATAGGCCATATACAAGCGCGAAGTCAGATCGGGTTTAAGCGCAGCCCGATGACCAAACGCCAAAGGGACACATAGGCCCCCATACGACTGGACCCTTATACACTGCAAACTCAGCTTGTCACAAGCTCTGTGGCTCTTGATGCTTGCTTTAACTTTAGCCACAGCCGGCACTGACAAGCATCTGCAAGAAGGGCATCAGCAGGTACTGTATGTTGTTGACTGCTGCCAACCCGAAATGGGCTACATCATTCTACATCACGCCACCTCAAAAGCCTGCGGTTGCATCATGTCGTGGCCAAGTGCTCGCGTTGCTTGACAAAAACACTGCAAGGCAAACCCTTGGAACTCGCAAATCCCAGGAACACCGTCGTTTGTCATTCAATTGGCTGGTTGGATCTTATGCTTGATGACATGTGTGCATCATTTCTGGGACCCGCTAACAACTCCACCCCCTCCCTCCCCAGGGGTCAGGGGCTCAATCAGCCAGGCAAAACACTTGCCATCTTCACCTTGCGATTGGGCAAGAACAAGTTCAACCTGGTTCCTCACCACTGAAAACAGTCCAAGCCCAGCAAGCCACGCAACACAGAAACTTGGATGTTCGGCCAAGTTCGTAAGTGGCTAGCCAACCCACTACTTACCCCTTAAAACTCCAAGCCCTTGGGAAGTTAATCTTTTACAGACATATAGCCCATGTTACCCAAAAAGTGGAGAAAAGTTGTGTTTTTAAGAGGTAAGTAACAGGGCAATATTGAGGAACTTCAAGTCTAAAGATCCAACTGCCATCAAGCTTGGATGAACTCCCGCACCACCGAAGAAACCCTGGAATGATTCGATTCACCCGTGAATATCCACAAACATTGGGTTCCCACGGTTTCACTTCCTTGCCCAAAAGGACCCGCAAATAAAGGGTTGACCTTTTGGAACCTTTACTCAAAATTGCAACAATTGGAAAACCAAAAGGTTACACAAACAAAAAACACACTCGAGGTGGCGTGAAATGGATTTCGCGCCCATCCACAGTAGCTGACTTCTTGAGTGGGCCCCACAAAAGTCCAACCATGTCCAAACTGTTTCTCTACGAGCCCAAAAAGTGGACATGTCCCACTGTTTCTTTCTCCGAGCCCCTGTTTTTCCATTCCAAAAAGGTCAAGCCCAACAAGTGACCAAAGGTCACCGATGACCTCAGGCGCGACAACGCGACCCTCAAAGGCCTCGGGGCTCGATGCACCCCGCCTGGTGGGCCCTGGCGAGTCCTCCCAGGCGCAAGCCTTCAGCAGGTCCTGCCGCACTGGCCTCGGATCGAGTCGGGGGTCGGATGGCGAAGGTGCGGTGGGGGGGGATGCGAAGCCCTACTTGGTTGTGGGTCAAAACCAATGGGATCCCATTTTGGGGTAGGTGCACCACCCATTTTCGAACCTATTTTAGTGGGGATTGGGATGTTCATTGGGGGTAGCTTTTGACCTCTTGCCACTTGAGTCATACCGGCACCCTCACTCCCACTTTGCCATGGCACCTGACAAAGGGTCCATTGAAGAGAAAAATAATCTTCCAGGTACCCTCCCACAGGTTCTATGTTAGTATGGTCTACGACCATGTAAAGAGCTAAGAAGGCGGTGGTTGCCGTTTTGGGGGATTCGAAGCCGCCCACTTTCTGGAGGAAAAATGATGAACGACATGTGGGATCCCCTGGTTTTAGTGGGGGATGCGTTGCCCCACTTGGAGGAAAAGTGAGAATTCACCCAACTTCTGAACGAAGCCAAAGGAATATAGTTGGAACCCGCTGTTGGGACTTTTGGGGCCAAATCATGCCAACTCCCTAAACCCTAAACCGCAAACCTCTAAGCCAAACCTAAAGAACCCTAAACCTAAAACCTCAAACCTAAAACCGCAAAGCTCTAAGCTTAAACTCTAAGGCCCAAGTCCCGTGGGGCGGAATGCATGGATTGGGTTAGTATGTTAGATATTCTGGGTGTGGGCGCATTAAAACCACAGATGTTTATGACTTGTTTGTATGCTAGTAAATATTTAGCCCCTTGTAGAGCCAGGCTTGGCCGTTTCACATCTTGGAAAATAAAGGGACCTCATCCACCTTCGTGTTTCTACTGCCAACCTCTTGTTGAGACATGCTCAAACAAGCATTATTATTCATCGATTGCACAAACTCCTTGAAGTTTCCATTTCGAGGAGACTACCAAAGATTAGGCGCCCCCTTGGTTTGCACCACAAGAGAAACTAAAAGGACACCCAAGCGTGATTTAATAGGAAACTGCGATTCCTGTCTCCTCCAATCATACGCCTGAACCTGTTTGGCCTTCAAAGTCAATGAATGCAAGCGCGAGGATTTCTCCGGAAATTGGATGGATACACCAAACACAACTCATTCTGACTGCTGTTTGTTTAGTGGCTTTGGGGAAAACGACAGAGTCTCTGAGTGTCTTGTCTGTTGAACGTGAACTCCTGGTGTGGATCTCAGAATCCTGGGCTGCTTCAAGAACCTGGGACTCTACACTGAGTTGTCCTCAGATCCCCCGCTACAAGTTTAGCTTCTGGTGGAATCAATCGAAACTAGCACTAAACACTGAAAGGCTAAGAAGCTAAGGAACCGGATGGCTGGGAGCCACCAAGTACATGGATTGCCCCCCAAAACGAGGCTCGCAGCACAAGCCGAGCGGCAGCTTGACAGGCGTCGGAACGTCCGGCACCACATCGGCGCGCTCAAAGAGCTGAGCAAAAGCCTCGCTAGGCAATTGAATTGGAAATTGGAGACTATAGCAAATAACCGGGGAAAACCACAACTTACTATTCCTGGCAACCAAAAGCTGTGGATGCATAACATCCTGCACCAGTTAGGATGGATGGAACCCACTGCAATCAACCATCGACCAACTGTTGCAGGATGTTGTCCGCCTACAAATACCAAAATTGAGCTTGCCTTTCATTGGGGATTGGATTGGTGGTTTGGAGGTGTTTCGGAGCGTTTTCCATTTACCCACTGCAACAGTTCAAATCCAAGCCACCCATCCAAACCACCAAAAAGTTACGTGAGAACTGGCATTGTCACAAAATATGTGTATGCATTTTAGTTAGGGGCCCTTTGATGGTGGACATCATGTAGGTGGACATAAATGTATGTCCACCAACCACTTTTCAGGGGGTTCCAACCATTTAAAATCCATAGCCATATGTCGAAACCCCAAAACAAGTCGGAAGTCGGTGGTGTCCATTTGGCTTCTTCAAGGCGAATAACTTGTTGGTGGTTTAGTACGGAAAATCCAACTTGATTTTCCAAAAAGTTAAAGTCTAAAGATCCAACCCAATAGCAGTCAAGTCATCACCGAGATCTTTGGAACCCCTACGTTTTTGGGACCAGACATCGCTCGATTTCAAACTCACCTCTAAGTTGCCGGGTTGTAAGGTCGCAGCCTGCCCTAACCCAAAAAACATCCGGTTAGAGAAACAAGCACGTGGAAGAAACAAAGCATCTACCCTGTTTTAGAAAGTGATTTGATTAGTGACTCCAACTCCTATGTCTCTCCCAAACGGACTACAGACCTACCTGACTTCCTACAATTCCTTTCCTAAGCGGCATAAAGTCTAAGAACCTGGGAGGCTTGTTGCTTCTGGCTTGCTTTCTGCGAAGCCCTGCTAAAAGTGTTTTGCTTTTAGTGGCTCCATACGGAAAACCGATTCATTCGTTGGCAAACAAGTGAAAGTCCGATGGAAAGCCCATTCGTTAGCAAACAGTTGAAGTCCTAACATCCAAGCAACATGCAGCAAAGTAACCCCAGATCCAAGTAGAACCCCGGTGGATGGTTGCGAAATCCAAAAATCGCACCACGAAATGGAACCGTGTTGAATCGCATCAGGGGAACCATGCGATCCAAAGGCTTCGAAAATCCAAAGCTTGGTTGCTGTTGACCCCCCTGCAAAAAGTGAATAACTGTTTGAAAGGTTTAGTACGGAAAACACAACTCTATTTTTCTCCCAAACAGCTCAAGTCCAAAGATCCGCAACCCAACAGCAGTCAAGTCATCACCGAGATCTTCGGAACCCCTCTACACTCGGCGGCGAAAGTCAGTGACGACAGCTTACACAAGCAAACCTGCATGAGACAAAGAAGTCAGTGCAAAACTTGCCAAATCCCACTGTGACGCAATATGTCAAGATGTAAAAGGTTCTTTGAGCCAGGTGGGGTCGGGAAGAAAATATGTGCATGGATTAACTGAGCAAATCTCAATTAGAAAAGGATCTGACACTTCTCAAAGAGAGACTCAAGCATCACAGCGACAGTGCACCTGGTTTCTCGAGTCCTCGTGTCTGACTATTGCAGCTTGCATCCTGACTGGACTGCTAACGATGATAGGGTCGGAGCTTTGCCCAGGCCAATGCGGACAAATGTGAGGTTTTCGATCTCTGGCGACGTGCTCTTCGAAGGAGGTGTTCCAGAAGTTAGTCCTTATAACCATGCGAGTCAGGAGGTGTTCATGATTCGCGGAGACCTCTTGGATATCATCATTCGGCGGTGTGCGTCAAATATTCTGCACTGCGTGCACAAGTTTTTCATCGCTGCCTCTTCGCTTTCTCCTGAAGGTGCTTATAGTTTCTATGTCCAACTGTCAAACGGCACGATCCGGCAGCACAGAGGTCAACTGGATGCTGGCCTCACGGGGGCGGAAGTCACCATTTCTAGCGTTTTATTAGGATGGACCAATGCTCAAGTGACTGGTGGCGGGTGTGGCCGGCATATTTACAATGGGATGACGTGTTCGGGGAGAAGAACCGGAAGCGGAAGCGCTCAGCCGAGATTGAACGCAGCATGGAGGTCATGCGGGAAGCTCGAAGATTCTGTGATGCTACTGTAACGTGCGAGGGGAAAACCTTTCAAGTCCACCGAGCTGTTCTAGCTGCAAGGTCAACAGCCATCGCTGCGATGTTCTCTTGTGAAGGTACGCGCGAAGCAGCCCAACAAATGGTCAGTATTGAGACTGCGAATGCGGCCACGCTTGAAATCTTCCTTAAGTACTTCTACGTGAGCATGGTTCCGCCTCAATGCAACCTTTCTGTGCTTCTGCGGTTTGCGGATCAGTATGGAGTGGAGAGTTTGGCCGCGGAACGCGCGTCACAGAAGCGATAACTATGTCACGGAAGCAATGAACAGAAGCGATGAACTAGATGAACTGTCACAGAAGCGACAAACATTGTCATCACAGAAACACACAGAAATGAACAACGTGTCCTCTCACTCGGGCCGTTTCAAGTTCCCCACGCCCCTCCTTGCATCAATCGCCAGAGCCAGAGGCAAGAGCCAGAGCCAGCCAAAGCCACTCTCGCTTTGGCCTTGTGAGTCAGAGGCTCTGGCTGGCGTCTGGCTCTAACTCTGGCTCCAGCTCTGCTCTGCCTCTGTTAGCTTGGCTATAGGTCTGGCTCTGGGTCTGGCTCTGGCTCTGGCCCTGGCTCTGGCTCTGCTGCTTCTGCCTCTGGCTTGATCGAGCTAGCATCAAGCGGCGTTGCTCAGCACCTGATATTGCTGCTACTGGTGCTTGCTCAACACCTCCTACTATCTGTGCTTGCTCAGCACAGCCTACTATCTGTGCTTGCTCAGCACAGCCTACTGGCGCTTGCTCTATCGGTGCTTGCTCGTCCCACCCTGCCCCCTCCCAGAAGGCTCGTGCGTGATTTTGCTCGAACGGTCGCTGGTCGCTGCTCAGCCCTTCTGCCTGACAGGGAGCGATAGTTTGCGATCATTCACGCATGCTCGTGCAAGCTCACGCTGAATCTTGTCAGAAACATGTTGCAAGCGCGTCGAAAAACGGAAGTCAAGTCTACCGCTTTCATCGGATTCTTTGCCTAGAAAAGCAGAAACGCAAACGGCTTGTGTGGTGTACGAGCTAGAGCTGGGCGCGGGGCAATGTCAGATTTCCTGATTCCTGCCTACCGGGTAGCTGCGCATGCCAATCAAAAGACTCGCGACGCGAACCTCGCCTGGACCTCTGGCTTCGTGCTCTGCGATGTGGCCTCCCGGAGAATCTGAACCTGAACTGTCAGCTTCGCGATCTCCTTGGTCTGCTCCTGCAACATGTTGCTGTTCACCACGGCCTGCTCACGATACCTGACGGAGCAAACCAACAAGCTGATGATGTTGCTGCTCCACACTCGCGCCTCTCCACCTTGTCTGACACTTGTTGCTCTCGGCTTTGAGCTCGGCCTCCAACCTGCAATTGTCGCTGCCTGACTAAATCAAAGGCAAAAGGCAAGGAAAATCTCCAGCCTGCGTCACCTGCCTGCTCAGTCTTTCGTGGAAGCCACGCCATCAAAATGCTCTGCGGTCAGCAAAACCTGCGGCGTCCTACCTGTTTCGTCCTGGAGGACCGTTTTTAAGCACTAATTTGGACGCGCGATGCGTAAATGCCACTGTGACGCAGTATGTCAAGAAGTCCGGTTTAAAGCGCTAATTTGGACGTACGATGTGTAAATCCCACTGTGACGTAGCGTGTCAAGACGTCTGGTTTAAAGCGCTGATTTGGACGTATGATGTGTAAATCCCACTGTGAAAGGGGACGCCGCATGACACGCGCAGTAAAATTTCCAACAGTATAGTTTTCAGCATGTCATGTTTTGAGTTTCGAGCGTTGCTTCAGATCCCATAAACACAAACCCACGGGACGCACTACACGGGAAGTGCTTCTCACAGCTGCCACGCTCCCTGAAGACACTAAGTTGCTTTTCTCTTCAGCAGGGACCCTTACATTATACACCTGGACATTGCCTTGTAAATGGTGGTTTCCCTTTATTCACGTGACACAAACCAGCAAAATTAACGAGGTCAAAACGAGGCCTTAACGAGGTCTAAACGAGGCCGGAACGAGGTCCAGAGACTGGGGGGACAATCCTTACTGGAACAAAGTTGAGCAAGGAGAACCCAACTCCCATGTGATTAGCTGAATTGGCACTCTCAGTCTCTTGGCCAGAGGCAGCGTGCCATTGTGTGTGCGTGACGGGAACGGCCCTGAACATTCAACAGCGCCTTCTAGAGTTCGGTGTAACGCCGCGCTCAACACCGGCACTCTCCAAAAACACTGCCTCCAGTCCGCTTGCAAAGTTCGCTCAAGTCCCAATGGTATTACAACAAGAAGTCTGCTCACACAAAATATTGCCGCATGGAATTCGAGTGCAATGGTAACAATATATATATATATATATATATGTATATATATATATATGTATATATATATATATACAAACATATATATATATATATATGTAAACCCCCGCCAAGACGCAAGCCGCACCGACTTCCTGAATCAATACCCTGCATGGCACACGAAGTTGGACGCGAACGCACCGACTTTCACCGGAGAGTGTACGTTTTTGGGCCCAGACATCGGTTTTCCCGCCTCAAAGGTAATCTCGCCATGGCTGTTGAGCGGGACGTTCGCCTCTTGCCTCAAAGGCGCAGGATGGCGCTGGTTGGCGCAGCGCCGGTGGGTTGGGCGGTTTGGTTAAGAGGGTGAAACACACAAAGAGACCCAGTTGTTCCAGTGACCGCTGGTTGAGGCAGCACAAGCCGTTTGAAGGGGAATCCCTCTTGTGTTTCAGGGCTGGGAATGAAAAAGCCATGTTACAGAAAGAAGAGCAGTTGAAGGAAACATGCTTCCCATGAGAGTCACCGAAAGGCAGACCAGGGGATGGCTTTTGAGGTGGCACAGGATGGATGGACTGACTGAGAGCCACAAGGTGGGTTTTTCTTGATTTTAAGGAAAACCAACAGGAAACCCTCCAGTTTGGGGATTCCCCTATTTTGAGACACACCCATATTGATTCCTTTCCAAATCCCTTTATCTTGTCAACAGCCTTGACATGCGATGAAGGAAGGGGGGGTCATTGTGTACTCGGCCAGTGGGCGTAAACATACTTCTGGCCTTGCTTGTCATTCCTTCCTTCCAAGCAATGCATCACAGAAAGCTCATCAGACTATGTTTAACGTTGATATCTCTAACTTTCGGGTTGAACTAGGTACCGTGGCCATTTCATGTTGGACCAAGAAGGAGAAACAACAAGAGTAAAACCCAAGAAGGGTTCGAGCCTCCAGGAGTCAGCTTGTCACACATCGTGTACCGTGTTCCAATGGGCAACAGGGTCAGTTGGGAGTACCCTTTATAAGGTTGTGCTGTCCAACAGGACACCTTGTTCTTGAAGAGCGGGTCCGTGTTTGGATGCGTTTTCTTGGTTCTTCCTCCAGTGGAGCTTTTACTCGCGTGAAAAGGGGCTTGGGCTCGGCGAAAGTGTCCTGCAAAGCACATAAGCAACTGTGCGCGTTTTAGCCTTTTTAAGTCGTGGGTACGAATCACTAGTCGGGGTATACCCCCTTCTCTTCACCGACCTCGCACAACAAGGAGCAAACGAAACACGCTGGACCCAGCTGCCCAGTGGATTTCCATGAAAAAAAGGCGTCCATTTTTAGTTGGTTGAGTTTAAAGGAATCGGAATTCTAAACCCCAACAGAAGGTTGAAACAAGGGCGCCACTGGGTTGAGTTTAAAGGAATCAGAAACTAAACTGGGTTGAGTTTAAAGGAATCGAAACCTAAACCCCAGGGTAAAAAAGGCTGAATGGCATCCTTGTTTGGTTGGGTTAATAAAGGGGAACCCTAACCCCAGGGTTAAAAAGGTTAAATGGCATCCTTGTTTGGTTGGGATAAAAAAAGGGGAACCCTAAACCCCAGGGTTAAAAAGGTTGAGTGGCATCCTTGTTTGGTTGGGTTAAAAAAGGGGAACCCTAAAACCCCAGGGTTAAAAAGGTTGAATGGCATCCTTGTTTGGTTGGGTTAAAAAAGGGGAACCCTAAACCCCAGGGTTAAACAATCCTAAACCCCAGGGTTAAACAGGTTGAGCGGCATCCTTGTTTGGTTGGGTTAAAGAAGGGGAACCCTAACCCCAGGGTTAAAAAGGTTGAATGGCATCCTTGTTTGGTTGGGTTAAAAAAAGGGGAACCATAAACCCCAGGGTTAAAAAGGTTGAATGGCATCCTTGTTTGGTTGGGTTAGACAAGGGGAACCCTAAACCCCAGGGTTAAAAAGGTTGAATGGCATCCTTGTTTGGTTGGGTTAGACAAGGGGAACCCTAGACCCCAGGGTTAAAAAGGTTGAATGGCATCCTTGTTTGGTTGGGCTAAAGAAGGGGAACCCTAAACCCCAGGGTTAAAATGGTTGAATGGCATCCTTGTTTGGTTGGGTTAAAAAAAGGGGAACCATAAACCCCAGGGGTAAAAGGGTTGAATGGCAGTGCCATTTGCGTGGGGAATTCGGTTTCCCACCAAAAAAGTTAAGGGTAAGGCACCTTGATGAGCATGCTGAAAGGGGTGTGGGGTCATCTAAGCAGGATTGAGTCTTGGCTGCCAAGAGGAAAGGGCTTGAACTGTTTTGCGGGAAAAACCCAACTATGAAACCGCCTCTTCTGTACGAGCAAAATACGTTGTTCTGAGCGAAAATTATTCTCACATTTTGGCAGATTGGGCTTGCAATTGCGGCAATTGCAAGTTTTCACAAAGAAAGCAGTGACCTGCCACAAATCCAGCATGGGCACATTTTTAGGTTTTGGCTACACTACATAATACGGAGCAGAACGTTGAGGCCCCAGGTTCCCCGTGAACCAACTCTGAACAAGCTCCGAACAAACTCCGAACGAACTCCGAACGAACTCCGAACCAACTCCGAACGAACTCCGAACGAACTCCGAGCAAACTCCGGACAAACTCCGAACGAACTCCGAACGAGCTCCGGGCGAACTCGGAACAAACTCCGAACAAGCGAACAAGCTCCGAGCGAACTTTGGCATTGTTCCCGAGCCAACTCCGAACGCACTTTGGCCATAAGTATGTGTTTCAGCCTAAGTATGTTGGCCAAGCGCTGTTTTTTTTGTTTTTTTTCGGGCTTTCCAAAAGAGGCCAAGTGACTACAGGGGCCAGTTTCAAACAAATTATTGATTTTCCTGTTATGTATCTTTCGGGCTGGATTTACTTCCCGGACAAGCGCCAAACAAACTTTGGCCATATGTTTCTTTGGGGAAGCTGACTTTTGTGTTTCGGCATTAAGTTTCAGTTTTTCGGCGTTGTTTTGTTTTTTGCTTGTTTTTTTGTTCCAGGCTGTTGGTTTTGCTTATTATTTTTTCGGGGCTTAATTCTTGAGCCGGACGAACTCCGAAACCAACTCCGACCGAACTTTGGCCTTAAGCTTTGTTTGGAGTTTGTGTTATTTTTTTCCCTCGGTGTTGAACTTTTTGGGTTTTGGTCGTACAAAAACACTGGAATTACAGCTTGTTGATGCGTTTTTTCGTACAAATTCAGTGTTACCAGGGCCAAAAAACATTGAAACATGCTTAATCCAGGTTTTTCATGCAAACAACAGCTATTTCATACGACCAAAATTGGGCAAGCCCCTTCACAAAAGCGAACAAACCCTTAAGTTCAACACCGGTGTTGAACTTAAGCGAGCCTCAGCGCCAACCAACCTGGGTGATCACCCCGTAGCGATTTTAGCCCTCCGCAGCTCAAGTCCTACAAATCCGGCCCTGAACGCCTTCCCAGGCGACTTGTTGAAACTGGCCCCTGTAACCACTTGGCCTCTTTTGGTAAGCCCGAAAAAAGGAAAAAAACAGTTGGACCACCAAAATACTTAGGCTCAAACACATACTTATGGCCAAAGCAAAGTGTGTTCGGAGGTGGCTCGGGGGGTTGTTCGGACATCAACCAATGACAAAGTTCGCTCGGAGCTTGTTCGCTTGTTCGGAGTTTGTTCCGAGCTCGCTCGGAGTTCGTTCGGAGTTCGTTCGGAGTTCGCCCGGAGTTCGTTCGGAGTTCGGAGTTCGGAGTTCGTTCGGAGTTTGTTCGGAGTTTGCTCACGGGGAACCTGGGGCCTCTGAGATAGGCCTTCAAGAAAAACAGTTCTGCTCCGTATTATGTAGTGTGTGGCCAAAACCCAAACTGTGCCCATGCTGGATTTGTTGCAGGTCACTGCTTTCCTTGTGAGCACTTGCAATTGCAAGCCCAGAAGCTAGCCAAAATGCGAGCAGAATTTGGGCAAGAACAATGCACTTTGCTCGCACAGAAGAGGCGGCTTCATAGTTAAATGTCTCCCGAAAAACAGTTCAAGCCCTTTCCTCTTGGCGGCCAAGACTCATTTCTGTTTAGACGACCCCAAACCCCTTTCAGCAGGCGCGTCAAGCTGTCTTACCCCGAAGGCTTGGCGCGCAAAACCGGCCTGGTCCCCTCCCAAAAAAGCAAATTGATTCTTGTTTGGAGGAAACTGGCATCAATAGTACACTTTGAGTTTTGCTGCAAAATTTGTGTTTTTTTCTCATTTTTCAAACTTCTTTTTTAGGACCTTAAAACACCAATATCCCGACCCATGAAATTTGGCAAATGGCATCCTTGTTTGGTTGGGTTAAAAAAAGGAACCCTAAACCCCAGGGATAAAAAGGTTGAATTGCATGCTTGTTTGGTTGGGTGAAAAAAAGGGGAACCCTAAACCCCAGGGTTAAAAAGGTTGAATGGCATCCTTGTTTGGTTGGGTTAAAAAAGGGGAACCCTATATAAACCCCAGGGGTAAAAAGGTGAATGGCATCCTTGTTTGGTTGGGTTAAAAAGGGGGAACCCTATATAAACCCGAGGGGTAAAAAGGTTGAATGGCATCCTTGTTTGGTTGGGTTAAAAAAGGGGAACCCTAAACCCCAGGGTTAAAAAGGTGAAATGGCATGCTTGTTTGGTTGGGTTAAAAAGGGGAATCCTAAACCCCAGGGATAAAAAGGTTGAATGGCATGCTTGTTTGGTTGGGTGAAAAAAAGGGGAACCCTAAACCCCAGGGTTAAAAAGGTTGAATGGCATCTCTGTTTGGTTGGGTTAAAAAAAGGGGAACCCTAAACCCCAGGGTTAAAAAGGTTCAATGGCATCCTTGGTTGGTTGGGATAAAAAAAAAGGAACCCTAAACCCCAGGGTTAAAAAGGTTGAATGGCATCCTTGTTTGGTAGGGATAAAAAAAGGAACCCTAAACCCCACGGATAAAAAGGTTGAATTGCATGCTTGTTTGGTTGGGTGAAAAAAAGGGGAACCCTAAACCCCAGGGTTAAAAAGGTTGAATGGCATCCTTGTTTGGTTGGGTTAAAAAAGGGGAACCCTATATAAACCCCAGGGGTAAAAATGTGAATGGCATCCTTGTTTGGTTGGGTTAAAAAAGGGGAACCCTATATAAACCCGAGGGGTAAAAAGGTTGAATGGCATCCTTGTTTGGTTGGGCTAAAGAAGGGGAACCCTAAACCCCAGGGTTAAAATGGTTGAATGGCATCCTTGTTTGGTTGGGTTAAAAAAAGGGGAACCATAAACCCCAGGGGTAAAAGAGTTGAATGGCGTCCTTGTTTGGTTGGGTTGAAAAGGGAACCCTAAACCCCAGGGTTAAACAGGTTGAATGGCATCCTTGTTTGGTTGGGTTAAAAAAGGGGAACCCTATATAAACCCGAGGGGTAAAAAGGTTGAATGGCATCCTTGTTTGGTTGGGCTAAAGAAGGGGAACCCTAAACCCCAGGGTTAAAATGGTTGAATGGCATCCTTGTTTGGTTGGGTTAAAAAAAGGGGAACCATAAACCCCAGGGGTAAAAGAGTTGAATGGCGTCCTTGTTTGGTTGGGTTGAAAAGGGGAACCCTAAACCCCAGGGTTAAACAGGTTGAATGGCATCCTTGTTTGGTTGGGTTAAAAAAGGGGAACCCTATATAAACCCCAGGGGTAAAAATGTGAATGGCATCCTTGTTTCGTTGGGCTAAAGAAGGGGAACCCTAAACTTTAGGGTTAAAAAGGTTGAATGGCATCCTTGTTTGGTTGGGCTAAAGAAGGGGAACCCTAAACCCCAGGGTTAAAATGGTTGAATGGCATCCTTGTTTGGTTGGGTTAACAAAAAGGGGAACCATAAACCCCAGGGGTAAAAGAGTTGAATGGCGTCCTTGTTTGGTTGGGTTGAAAAGGGGAACCCTAAACCCCAGGGTTAAACAGGTTGAATGGCATCCTTGTTTGGTTGGGTTAAAAAAGGGGAACCCTAAACCCCAGGGCTAAACAGGTTGAAACCAGAGCGGAATCCACTGGGCAACCAAACCGCTGGCCGCCTGGCCGACACTTTCGCGTCCGAGCAGCAGGAACTCTGCTGCTTGGGCTTCATCGCAGAGAGCTCCGACAATGCGCTGCACCTCACGGACCCAGGGCTCCCCGAATGAGGGGGTACTTTGAGCAGCTCTTGGGGCCCGCAACCATTACTGCTTACTGGGGAAGCGGGGGTTCAGTAGTCACCTTTATAACTATGGTTCATTGCAACTTAGGTAAAAACCATGGTGGGTCGGCATCTTTCATAGTGGGGTGGGGTTCTATTTGGGGTAACTGGAGTCAACTCGTCCCCTTTTGGAGCTATGGCTGGACGACATCCAGACATCGCACCACTTGGAGTCCAGGGTTGCAACATTTTTTTTGTTGGTAGATTCCGAAAGAAATAATCATTCCCGGTTTCTTATCCACAGTATGGATGGTGTTCTCCGATTGAAAGCTGGCCCAAAACGGGTACTTACGAAAGTACACCCAGTACAGCTAGCGAAACTCACATAAATTGAGCCGAAAAGGTGATGCTTAAGGCCGTAAGAAAAGGAAACTTTCATAGGGACTCCGTGTACCCTTGGATGTTTGTTACAGTTTGGGTAAAACGGGGTTGAAGTACCCCAGGTACTTGAATTCTCAACCAGGCCGTCGAAAACGATTTTTCCCCTCACCGAATCCGTGCTGAGGAGTCCTACCTTCGGGAGGGGGCAATTCCATTTGTCTAGTCCCCATAGGGACAACTGAACCGTACCATGGTTTTCGAGGGGTCCCCCTCCAATTCCATTTGTCGGTCATTCACCAACTCAAACTGTCTGTGTTTTCAAGACAGGACGTTGGAATCGGACGCAAACCTCGAATCGCTGTGAAAGCCTCAGAAGGATCTAAGGAACAATCTAGTCATGCGTGTTTGGACCACTCCTGATTCTACATTACTGGCTGCTAGACAAAACGCTTTCCAACCGCGCATCAACATTGACAGAACCGACAAGAAACAACTAAAACACATTCCAGGCAGCCTCCTCTTTGCTGATGGCGCCATTGCGGTTGCTGTCGATGCGGTTGAAGATCTTGCGCAAAGACTCACGCCTCAGGGGTCAAAGAACCTCGGAGTTACCATTGCATTCTTGCAGGACCCTGTAAAAAGCAGGGCCCGTTGGCCAATGTTTCAATTGAAGCCAAGAGCAGAATCAAGAAGGACCCTGTCCTGGCCTTGGAAGAAAGACCAAGCACTGTACCAGGTTTTGCGCACCTTGAGCTTGCAAATGGATGTAGTTGTTACCTTGGATTGAAAAGGGACCACGTGGAAACCACCATTTTTGGGTGACCCCCTATTCTGCCACATATCCGAATGGTGGTTTCTCTTTGTTACTTACGCATTGGTTCTCATTGGGTTTCCTCGTAGCAGTTGATTGGGGTGGGTGCTACCCAAAGGTGCCTTCTGCTTTTGGGGAAACTTCCCAAAACCAAGGCACGCCAACGTAAGGTTGGAACTGGTATGCTTGAAAAGCATGCGGAATCGGGACCGATGGGTCTACAATGTTGCTCGAACCACGAAACAAACCACCAAAGCAAATTGCAACCTGGTCGGTCAAACTGCAAAGGGTCAATCACCGTTTGTGGTTTTTCACAAGGGTCATGCAACTGCAAATTCTACAATGCACCCAAACCAACCAATACAAGAACTCAACAAGGCTGATATCTGCCCCTATGGGTGGGAATGTCCATTAACCTTCAACTCGAGTTTTGAGTCTGGTTCACGTGGAGCCCAAAATGAAACCCTGGCAATTCCAAAACTAATCAGGGTTTCCTTTTTAAAGGCCGTAGCATCAAGGTGCGATGAAATAGGCAGAACTCATTTGGTGACTCCAATGCATATATATATATAAGTATGTATATATATATATATAATGTCAACGTCATCTCTTCATCGAACCAACTCCCTGGCTCACTTCGGTCACATCTGTGCGGCCAGTACTAGTACAGATGAGCAAGGGTATCACCTTTCGAAGCCAAAGCAAAGTTGTGCTGCCTACCATGGCTGCAATCCACGTGGGCTTGGTCAGAATTGTGAAGTTTCCCTGAGTTTGTATACTCCGCGCAGTTAGTCTCAGGCCTCGGAATGGTTTTTGGCACGAACCTACCTAAATCAAGCAATGTCGATTCAATAGGTAAATAGTCCCCAATCCAAAGCATCTATAGCGGGAAACACACAAACATGTCTCTGTGTGTGTCAATCGTTGTGTGTGCGGCTTGTTTTGTCGCTCCAAGGCTAGCATTGGTATCCCACGCCAGCCCGGAAGAGGGGCGTGCAAGGATTTTCAATATAACACTTGCAGGTTCCATGGATCGACCAACACAGAAACTGGCATGTTGGACAACATGCCTGGTATGCAGGTTTCTGTTCTTTAATTGAAAAATCATCTATAGGGAAGGTTGTCCATGCGGTAGGGAAGCAAACGCTAGGGTTCCCTTGGCTCCATTCGTTTGTCGGCACCTAGCGATAGCACCTTCCATTTGCATGTTACATTGTTACCCACTTGCCCAAAGCGGATTTCATTTCCCTGTATTGGTCCATAATTTGTCAAGGTCCCCAAAAAGGTCATCACCGTTTATTCCAGGCCCCTAAGGGGCAACTGAGGTTAGGAATGAACGATGTTTCAGCATTGCTGGCAGCATTCTCAGTATCACCGCAATTTATGAGAGTAACACCGCAGAAGTCAGGTGGTATAGGCCTCGATTAGCACAAGTTGATCAGGTGGCTTGCACACCATAGTCATGTCCCTGCTACGGTTTTGCGCGCTCAAGTTACAGGAGATCCGTTGGGTTTCTGACTGTTCCGGCTACTTACCCCTTAAAACTCCAAGCCCTGGGGAAGTTAATCTTTTACAAACATATAGCCCATGTTACCCAAAAAGTTGTGTTTTTAAGAGGTAAGGCTATATAACTGCATGTTGCTTGACACGGAATGTTTTTTGTTTTTTTTTTTTTTCTTGGGAATGGAATACGGAAGGTAGCCCACCGCTGAAGGCAGTCCTGCTTCCAGGATTAGGGGAAGGATCAAAACAAACGGACTCTCGCTTGAAAGAGTCTTCCTTGGTATCACAGAAACTGGCCCCTAAAACCCAACACAACCATGCTTCAAAGTATTGATGTTATGGTGCAACCATCTACTCTAAGTGTGGTGCAACTAGAGTTGAGTGAACTTGTTGTTGCCCTTTCCTCCACCTTGCGCAAACATCATGGCCAACAGAAAGTACACAAACTGCTTGCTGCTTGTTATTTACCACTAACCCCTTCTCCAAACCCCAAAAAGTGGCTCAAGTCCATTACCTCACAGAGTGACACCTAGCTCATTCTTCCGGCCGAACGAACCGCCAGAACTCACCCAGCCCGAAGCCCGAAGCCGTGGCCCCCCAAAGGCCCCCCCCAGGCGGCGCCTCAGCTGGCCCCGCATGCTCACCGTGGCAGCCAAGAAGTCCTTGACGAAAATTCGAAACGACGACACGCACGGCAAACGGGCGAAGAAGCGCGCGGAGTGTTCTGCTCCCAGGAGGATGTCCATGGAAACAAATCCGGCCGGAAACCCTTGTTTTGGTTGCTGGAGTTAACTAAGTGAAACCCCTTTCCCCAACCCCCCCCCCAAACAAAAAAAGAAGAGAAAACGTTGCTTGATGTCAAAGGGAAGCCCTTCCGAACACCAAAGGGAAAAAGGGTGGAATCCATTGGCCACCGGGGTAGCGTTGACTTTGGATTCATCCGGACCCCTGACTTTTTCCCCCATGAATGCCCTAGAGATGAATACATGAGTGAATCCGCATGCAAAGCGGGCACCCATTCGTACGGTCCTCCGGATGAATCCAGAATAACAATCATTGCCCGGCTTGGTCTTCCTTTTTAACCCATCCAAGTAATAACATCCCGTGTTCAAAGAAACTGCATGTGTTGCTTCTTCTAGACAACCTGATTGCACGAAAGACTACGTAATTGGTGTCCTTTGTGATTGTCCCCGTGGTGATAGACCCAAGGCCTGAGCCGAAAGTTCTTGCGTAAACCATCCCCCTACCAAAAAAGAGGGGTGGGGTGGGGGGTCCACTACCAACCATAAAAGGGACAGTGGAACATAATCTTACCCCTTAAAACTCCAAGCCCTGGGGAAGTTAACCTTTTGCAGACATATAGCCCATGTTACCCCAAAAAGTTGAGAAAAGTTTCGTGTTTTTAAGAGGTAAGTCATGGAACCACAAAGGACCAGAGGCCCCGAGTTCATTTCGGATGGCACACCCCCGAACTCTTCCATCCCTTTCCGCTCGAGGGCCACCAGCGAAAGGTGATCGACTGACTGGGAAAGCTCGTTGGGTGTCTATCCCTTTGTCGGTGGCTTTAAAGGGACGCCAAGAGGAAATCCAAATTTTTTTGGGGGGGTCTACAAAAACACACCCATTATGCCATTGGTGTCCAAAAAGGTGCAAGAGGATGAGGTCACACCAAAGACCAGCCGTGTAGTTGGTGGCTTGGCTTCCTTTGGAGGGTAGTGGTTTCCCATTTGCCCTCTTCAAAATGCAGGGAATCCCAAAACCAATCCAAACCACCAACTAAGGGTTGCCCGATACACGCGAACAACGCGCTCATGCAAGTAGATAACACTGAATGCACATGCGACAAGCATGGCACCCTTTTGCAGGGGAATTGAAGTTAACAATTTGGCGTGACGGGCCAAATTGAAACACGAAACCTTGAAAATGACACTTCCAAGAGGCGGAGTAGTGGACCTCCTGATCCCCATTGGCGTCCAGCACGGAGAACAGCTTCTCTACCTAACGGCATGTGCATATGACAAGCTGAGCCCGCGCACGCCTTCCACCCGCCTCTGTTAGGCTGTAAACTTGACGCGCGTTCTGGTCCTACCCCGAACTCCAACCAACCAAAACCAGACATGAGCGCAATCCATTCATCGCGGAACCCAGGCAATGGCAGCCCTAAGCCAGGGCATTGCCCATTGTTGCGGGTACCAAAAGTGGTCCCAGTCCAAGGATGGGGGATGAAGCCCGACACCACAAGGATATACTCTCAGGTATCACGTGGAACCCCTGGGTACTTGCATTGTAGACCCCAAAACTAATGGACTTAAGTAGTGGGACCCCATTTTCATTCAAGGATGATGCGGATGAAGCCCGACACCACAAGGATGCACTTCTGGGTGATTGATGGGGCCTGTTGTGCCTCGAGTCCTGCAACGCGCAAAAAACACCAAAACGACATCTTGAGGGCCTGCAGGGCACTTGATGCCTTCGGATTGATCCGGACATGTCAGGGAGAAAAGTTTATCGTTTTTCTTTTCGCGAGTTGCCAAGTCAGTTGTTTGTTTCTCTAAGTGGGCCTAAACTGGTCGGGTGTCCTTTTGCTTCCTAAACCGGGCTCTGTCATGTTGATCCACTCCAGATTGCACCTCCAGATCTACAATCATTCTAAAAATGAACAAATACTGGATCCAATGGGGTTTTTGCTCGTACGCCAGATTAGTTTCGCTCACAATGCATTACCTCAAAACGCCTTCCAGCGCAAAAATGGTGGAACAACCCCTGTCCCTTGCTCCTTGGAAGGGACGCCAAAAGGGGGCAAGGGTGCTATTTGAAATGTATCTTTCATGGGTAAAGTTAAGTCTGCCCGGGCATGCAAAACAGTGTTTCCCGTGAAGGATGATCATCTACGTTGGGTCCTTGCCATTCTTTCAATGGGGGCAAGGGACCCTGGTTAGGTCCTCCAGTAGAGCGTTTAGAATGGGGGTACACTTTTTTTTCTGTAGTCTATTTTAGTAGGGGAACCCTCCCCCAAAAAAGGGTGAGAAAGGGCACTACTGGGGGACCTAGTAAACTTGACGCGCTTCTGGTCCTACCCCGAACTGCAACCAACCAAGACCAGACATGAGCGCAATCCATTCATCGCGGAACCGAGGCAATGGCAGCCCTAAGCCAGGGCATTGCCCATAGTTGCGGGTACCTCCCCCCAAAGAAACGGTAAAAGTTGGCACCAAGCTGGACCGAAAAGAAACGAATGCAGAGCCGAATGGCAACCGCAAGCCTGCTTCTCCGAGAGGTTGGTGGGGCTCAGGTTCGGCGAGGTGCACCTGGAAGACGATACTTGGGAACCACGTCCACTGGACAAAGGGCTTAGGGCTTTGGGTTTGGCGGGAAAAAAAACAAACAACACAAACCAACATGGGTTGGGGTGTTCAAAAAAACAAAGGGCTACTTCTGTTGGAAAAAGGGTTTGGGGTTTGGGTTTGGGACAAGTCCCCCCAGTTTCTCGAGCTAAAGATAGCTCAAGGTTCCAGATCCAACCTGATAGCAACCAAGGTAACAATCACTTTATGGGGGAACATTAGGCCCCACCCGTCCCGGAAAACTTCTATCAACCCTTCTAATAAGGCATCCCCCTCCAAGAAGTTTCTCAAAACCCCTTCTTGTGTTGTGGGGCCCTAGATTTGTCTTCTGCAGTTAGAATACCCAAGCCATAGGCACAGTTGCCACACGTTTGGACATGTCAACCTGGGAATGGGTGGGAATGCCACAATTTGGGCAAGCCACGCGCCAACTGATCGATATTCGCCATAGTCAACTTGGTGAACTAAGAATGAGTGCTCTCCCCAAAAAGTGAAGGGATCCCTCTGAATGGGAAATTGCTGTGAATCGACCAGGTTGTACATGGGTTCGGGCATCCGTAGTGTTCCTTTCTTGTCGTGCGCCATATCGCCCTATCGCTCCACGCAAGCGAAGCTAAGCCGCCGATGAAAGGCTACATCTTGGTGGATGATTCATTTGGGTATGGCTCAAGATTGAAAAGCTGGGGTTACACGGGTTTTAGTGTTTGGTTCCATTTACCAAGGTGCCATTTTGGTACCACTTTTTTGAGCCACAGCCATTTCTTGTGGTTGGATCCCTCCAAGTAACAACCTGGACCGTCGCTCGTTTTATTGCCGGATCGGACTCGTCCAGTCCTGCGCTGCTGGAACATGCCGCGGTTGTCCTGGCTGCGCGACACACAGTGGCCGCGGCTTGGTTGCTCTTGACCCCCCTGCAAAAAGTGAGCTTCACTTTTGGGGGGTTTAGTGGAAAACATATTTATTTCAACCAAAAAGTTAAAGTCTAAAGATCCGCTACAATGGCATATTTCAGGCACATCCGGATCTAATACACCTGGGAGAGTCTACTTCCGCGGATTGGCCAGCAGCTGGAACTTTTTGCTTGCAATGGTCTTCCCAAGTGAGCCAAGGAGAACGGGGACCCCAGGTTTTTTCTCTGGGGGTTTCAGATGGGACCCCAAAATACAAGCTGAACCTTTTGGGACCTTTACCAAACAAAAAGAAAAATGGAAAGCCAACAGACGTTGGCAGGGTCGATTCGCTCAAAAAGCGCGAGTCTGGTTTCTTTTTTGTCCGCTCCTGTGAAGCCCGGCGCTGCATCGCAGCCTGCAAGGTGCGAGCATATCTCGAGCATATCACGCCGGTCTTTGACAGGATAAAACGCGAAACAATGAATAAAGCCCCTCCAAAAAAGGGATTTCTCCCGACAAATCGGGGTGTCGTGATTCACCCCTTGGTGATTTGAGAGGTGATGTAGGAGGTGGTTGTCCACATCTTTCTCTAGGGGTTCAATCCCCCAACCCTCAATCCAGACCGCAAATTGAGGAGAGCCAAGCCAGGAATGCCAGACTTTCCGGAAGGGTTCGCTGGAGGGGTAGGATTCCAAACACTCCTGTGGGCCAAAGGCCTGAATGAGTCGTGCGAGCCGCATCGGTGCCCTGCTCTTGTGGTTTGAAGGAAAACCGAGAGGAAACCACGAGGACAACCACCATCTTGGACATTGTGTTGTAACTCTCACTGACAAAGATCAGAAATTTGGGGCTGTTGCCCTTCCACTGTTGGCTGGAATTTTGATGTGCGTGCCCCGAATCAAAACTGGCCATAGACAAAACCATGTCTGGGCAAATTATAAAATGTCACCCACCGG